>JAPTMU010000284.1:0-12297 GCA_028583405.1 Pogonophryne albipinna
ACTGCAGCAGAATGTAACAAAGAGTCTCTGTAATAAACATTTTCATTATATTTTCTTTTTATATTTATGGTAATCTTTTGTCTTTTATTATTTTGTTTATATTTTCCAATAAATGTTTTTAATGTTATCTTTGTTTTAAGTTTGTGAACGTTTCTGTTGTTTGTGTTACAGTTGTAAAGATTATTATTATTATTTTTTACTATTTCTACAGATATTATGTTTTTTTAAGTTTTTGTATTTTATCCTTATTTTTTATTTTGTGAAATAAAACTGGTTACCTGAAATGACCCCAAGAGGGTAAACCAGGTACTGCAGCAGCTGAGAACAAAGACCTTTACTCTCTATTTAGAAGAAGAAGAAGAAGAAGAAGAAGGAAGAAGAAGAAGAAGAAGAAGAAGAAGAAGAAGAAGAAGAAGAAGAAAGAAGAAGAAGAAGAAAGAAGAAGAAGAAGAAGAAGAAGAAGAAGAAGAAGAAGGACCTTTATTACATTCAGTTTCCACTCTGTCGTACACACACATGCGTTTTTATACAGGTACAGGTTTATACACACAGTACACACTTTTTACATCATGCACATACACACACAGATATATGCACACATGCAGTTGAGAGGTCAGAGCGGAGGCAGCCAGTCTAGCCGGCAACAGTGAGCATTTGGGGGTTAGGTGCCTTGCTCAAGGGCACTTCGGCAGTGGCCCAGGAGGTGAACCGGCTCCTCTCCAGCACCAGTCCAATCCCCTACAGACTGAACCACTGCCAATAAAGTGATATACTAACTAATTACTGCTTTAGTGCACATCCCAAAATAAGGTTTATAGATAAAATACTATTTATTTATTTTGATCTCTGGTTCATTTACTTATTTTATTATTCTCTCCCTATTTTTAAGTTTTTTTATTTATTTGTTTCTTTTCATTCAGGCTGAGATGTGGTGTCCTGAAATGACCCCAAGAGGACACACTAGGTACTGCAGCAGCTGAGAGCAAAGAGTTTATTTTCATTCAGGCTGAGATGTGGTTACCTGAAATGACCCCAAGAGGACACACTAGGTACTGCAGCAGCTGAGAGCAAAGAGTTTATTTTCATTCAGGCTGAGATGTGGTTACCTGAAATGACCCCAAGAGGACACACTAGGTACTGCAGCAGCTGAGAGCAAAGAGTTTATTTTCATTCAGGCTGAGATGTGGTTACCTGAAATGACCCCAAGAGGACACACTAGGTACTGCAGCAGCTGAGAGCAAAGAGTTTATTTTCATTCAGGCTGAGATGTGGTTACCTGAAATGACCCCAAGAGGACACACAAGGTACTGCAGCAGCTGAGAGCAAAGAGTTTATTTTCAGTCAGGCTGAGATGTGGTTACCTGAAATGACCCCAAGAGGACACACAAGGTACTGCAGCAGCTGAGAGCAAAGAGTTTATTTTCATTCAGGCGGAGATGTGGTTACCTGAAATGACCCCAAGAGGACACACTAGGTACTGCAGCAGCTGAGAGCAAAGAGTTTATTTTCATTCAGGCTGAGATGTGGTTACCTGAAATGACCCCAAGAGGACACACAAGGTACTGCAGCAGCTGAGAGCAAAGAGTTTATTTTCATTCAGGCTGAGATGTGGTTACCTGAAATGACCCCAAGAGGACACACAAGGTACTGCAGCAGTATCTTTCACTGTTAAGGGTTATATGAAGGTTTATATTTATTATATCTTTTATCTAAATATACTGTTTTTACCTTTTCTATTATTATACTAATTTATTTACTTATTTCCATTTAATCCTAATTAATTTTTATTTGTGTTGCTGTTGGTACCTGTACATGTGGTTAGATATGTAAATTGTAATGCCTGTACATTTTGCTGTGTGATGTCCTTTTGTTGTTCTGTTGTTTATGTTTGTATGTCTTGTTGTTGAACCTACTGCTGCAGCTCTGCCTTGAAAAAGAGATCATTGATCTCAATGGGATTTCACCTGGATGAATAAAGGCTTTGAATTGACTTTACATTTTAATTTTCAGATTTTAATTTTTTTATATATATATATTATTATTATTATTATTTCTTTTAATCCTATTTTATTTCCACTTTCATTTTATTTTCCTCTTATTTCCCTCTTATTTTCCTCTTATTTCCCTCAGCTGATGAGACTCTGGTGTCCTGAAATGACCCCAAGAGGACAAACTAGGTACTGCAGCAGCTGAGAGCAAAGAGTTTATTTTCATTCAGGCTGAGATGTGGTGTCCTGAAATGACCCCAAGAGGACAAACAAGGTAACTGCAGCACGAGGGAACAAAGAGAGTCTCTGCTAAACTTGATTCATTTATGATCCAGATTTAAAACTCATTAATAATAGAAATAATTAAATGTAAACTTCATTAAGAAAATAAAATTATACATTTTTTTTTTTTTTTTAATTAAATGTTATTTTATTTGTTTTTTTGTTTCATGTTTTATTTTATCTTTATTTTCTTAACATTTTAATTAGATTTTCAATTAATTTTGTTCTACTTTAATGTAATTTTGTATTTTTACTTCCTCTCAGACTGAGACTCTGGTGACCTGAAATGACCCCAAGAGGATAAATCAGGTTACTGCAGCAGCCGAGAACAAAGAGAGTCTCTCTACTACTATAGCTACTAGAGACTGTTTAACTATAGATACAATAAAATATACATATTTAAAAAAAGCAATTACTGAAAATGGCATATTAGATAAAAAAGAAAAAATTGAAAATGTTGACTATAAATAATAATAACAAGTGTGTATGTGTGTCTCTGTGTGTATGTGTATGTGTGTGTTTGTGTGTGTGTGTTTGTGTGAGTGTGTGTGAGAGTGTGTGTCTGTGTGTGTTTGTGTGAGTGTGTGTGTGTGAGAGTGCATGTGTCTCTGTGTGTATGTGTGTGTGAGAGTGTGTGTGTGTGAGAGTGTTTGTGTGAGTGTGTGAGAGTGCGTGTGTCTCTGTGTGTGTGTGTGTGTGTGTGTGTGTGTGTGTGTGAGAGTGTGTGTGTGTGTGTGTGTGAGAGTGTGTGTGTCTCTCTCTGTGTGTGTGTGTGTGTGTGTGTGTGTGTGTGTGTGTGTGTGTGTGTGTGTGTGTGTGTGTGTGGGAAGGAAGGAAGGAAGTGTTTGTTGATGTTTGACGGCTGGTCTGGAAATAGCCGCCTCAGCAATAGAAAAACTCCCATCATGCCTTTCACCATGTTCTTTTCATGATTTCTGTTTTAAAGTGACCCCTCTCACCTGAGCGTCTCCTGTCAGGTGAAGAAGCTTCAGTGTTTACCTTGAAGCTAAATGCAATGTAATGTAATGAAGCCTCGCTAAAGAGAGCAGCAGCCAATAGTTATGGGTTTATTAAAAAACAAACAGACTAACAGCAATAATGTGAGTGTGTTGTGGGGGTTGTAGTTCTGGAGAGTGGATTCTTGGAAGTCTTGAAAGAGGAACACCCTTTGACCCTGCAGTAATTTACTGGGTCCCACTCACTCACACACACACACACACACACACACACACACACACACACACACGCACACACACACACGCGCACACACACACACACACACACACACGCACACACACACACACACACACACACAGAGGAATTTGTTCTGCCTCTTGGTCATATCTACATTGTTTTTTTACTTGAAGCTCTTGTTCTCTAGCTCAATACTTTCAAAAACCCTCATTGACATTAAAATAAACCAAAGTGTAAAACGAGTCCAGAACAAGATGTCCGCACGTTTCCTCATGACTTCCTGTCCTTATAATTCATAATGTCCTGAAATGTAGGAGCGTAACTCAAATAAACAAAGGGACTAAATCTGTGGCAAGACATGGGAACTTAATTCAGGGAACTAGGGAACACAAGGAGCTACGGATATGTTTTCTGTTGCAGGGCTAAACTCAGGGAACTACATTCACTGATGTAACTCAAAGGAACTCAACTCATAGACTTAACCTGTTGCCACACTTTGGGGCTCAACTTAGGGAACTCAACTCTGAGTCGTGGCTGTGCCTGTGGCTGTGGTCCTGTGTCCTGCATCGCGAGCCCTGGATCTTGAGTCGTGGCTGTGGTCCTGGATCATAGGTCCTGGATGGATATCCTCGTGGATTCATCTTCCTATTATACACACATGCATTTCCAAACATTTGGACTACCTATGTTGCAAATGTATTATCTTTTCAATTTACACACGGCATCTATTGCACGTCTGTCCGTCCTGGGAGAGGGACTAAACTCATATAACTAAACTCTGATAACTAAACTCATATAACTAAACTCTGATAACTAAACTCATATAACTAAACTCTGATAACTAAACTCTGATAACTAAACTCTGATAACTAAACTCATATAACTAAACTCATATAACTAAACTCATATAACTAAACTCTGATAACTAAACTCTGATAACTAAACTCTGATAACTAAACTCTGATAACTAAACTCATATAACTAAACTCATATAACTAAACTCATATAACTAAACTCATATAACTAAACTCATATAACTAAACTCTGATAACTAAACTCTGATAACTAAACTCTGATAACTAAACTCATATAACTAAACTCTGATAACTAAACTCATATAACTAAACTCATATAACTAAACTCTGATAACTAAACTCATATAACTAAACTCTGATAACTAAACTCATATAACTAAACTCATATAACTAAACTCATATAACTAAACTCATATAACTAAACTCAGATAACTAAACTCTGATAACTAAACTCATATAACTAAACTCATATAACTAAACTCATATAACTAAACTCTGATAACTAAACTCTGATAACTAAACTCTGATAACTAAACTCATATAACTAAACTCATATAACTAAACTCATATAACTAAACTCATATAACTAAACTCTGATAACTAAACTCATATAACTAAACTCATATAACTAAACTCAGATAACTAAACTCATATAACTAAACTCTGATAACTAAACTCATATAACTAAACTCATATAACTAAACTCTGATAACTAAACTCATATAACTAAACTCTGATAACTAAACTCAGATAACTAAACTCTGATAACTAAACTCAGATAACTAAACTCTGATAACTAAACTCATATAACTAAACTCAGATAACTAAACTCTGATAACTAAACTCATATAACTAAACTCATATAACTAAACTCTGATAACTAAACTCTGATAACTAAACTCTGATAACTAAACTCATATAACTAAACTCTGATAACTAAACTCATATAACTAAACTCATATAACTAAACTCATATAACTAAACTCTGATAACTAAACTCAGATAACTAAACTCATATAACTAAACTCATATAACTAAACTCAGATAACTAAACTCATATAACTAAACTCAGATAACTAAACTCTGATAACTAAACTCATATAACTAAACTCATATAACTAAACTCAGATAACTAAACTCTGATAACTAAACTCATATAACTAAACTCTGATAACTAAACTCATATAACTAAACTCTGATAACTAAACTCAGATAACTAAACTCTGATAACTAAACTCAGATAACTAAACTCATATAACTAAACTCTGATAACTAAACTCATATAACTAAACTCATATAACTAAACTCAGATAACTAAACTCATATAACTAAACTCATATAACTAAACTCATATAACTAAACTCAGATAACTAAACTCTGATAACTAAACTCAGATAACTAAACTCATATAACTAAACTCTGATAACTAAACTCATATAACTAAACTCATATAACTAAACTCAGATAACTAAACTCATATAACTAAACTCATATAACTAAACTCAGATAACTAAACTCTGATAACTAAACTCAGATAACTAAACTCATATAACTAAACTCTGATAACTAAACTCATATAACTAAACTCATATAACTAAACTCTGATAACTAAACTCATATAACTAAACTCATATAACTAAACTCTGATAACTAAACTCATATAACTAAACTCATATAACTAAACTCATATAACTAAACTCTGATAACTAAACTCAGATAACTAAACTCTGATAACTAAACTCATATAACTAAACTCATATAACTAAACTCTGATAACTAAACTCTGATAACTAAACTCATATAACTAAACTCTGATAACTAAACTCTGATAACTAAACTCATATAACTAAACTCATATAACTAAACTCATATAACTAAACTCTGATAACTAAACTCATATAACTAAACTCAGATAACTAAACTCATATAACTAAACTCTGATAACTAAACTCATATAACTAAACTCTGATAACTAAACTCATATAACTAAACTCATATAACTAAACTCATATAACTAAACTCTGATAACTAAACTCATATAACTAAACTCATATAACTAAACTCATATAACTAAACTCTGATAACTAAACTCATATAACTAAACTCTGATAACTAAACTCTGATAACTAAACTCATATAACTAAACTCATATAACTAAACTCATATAACTAAACTCTGATAACTAAACTCATATAACTAAACTCATATAACTAAACTCATATAACTAAACTCATATAACTAAACTCTGATAACTAAACTCATATAACTAAACTCATATAACTAAACTCTGATAACTAAACTCAGATAACTAAACTCTGATAACTAAACTCTGATAACTAAACTCTGATAACTAAACTCAGATAACTAAACTCTGATAACTAAACTCATATAACTAAACTCAGATAACTAAACTCTGATAACTAAACTCATATAACTAAACTCTGATAACTAAACTCATATAACTAAACTCTGATAACTAAACTCATATAACTAAACTCTGATAACTAAACTCATATAACTAAACTCTGATAACTAAACTCATATAACTAAACTCATATAACTAAACTCATATAACTAAACTCATATAACTAAACTCTGATAACTAAACTCAGATAACTAAACTCATATAACTAAACTCATATAACTAAACTCAGATAACTAAACTCTGATAACTAAACTCATATAACTAAACTCATATAACTAAACTCATATAACTAAACTCAGATAACTAAACTCATATAACTAAACTCAGATAACTAAACTCTGATAACTAAACTCATATAACTAAACTCATATAACTAAACTCAGATAACTAAACTCTGATAACTAAACTCATATAACTAAACTCTGATAACTAAACTCATATAACTAAACTCAGATAACTAAACTCTGATAACTAAACTCAGATAACTAAACTCATATAACTAAACTCTGATAACTAAACTCATATAACTAAACTCATATAACTAAACTCAGATAACTAAACTCATATAACTAAACTCATATAACTAAACTCAGATAACTAAACTCTGATAACTAAACTCAGATAACTAAACTCATATAACTAAACTCAGATAACTAAACTCATATAACTAAACTCATATAACTAAACTCTGATAACTAAACTCATATAACTAAACTCAGATAACTAAACTCTGATAACTAAACTCAGATAACTAAACTCATATAACTAAACTCTGATAACTAAACTCATATAACTAAACTCATATAACTAAACTCAGATAACTAAACTCTGATAACTAAACTCATATAACTAAACTCATAAAACTAAACTCATAAAACTAAACTCTGATAACTAAACTCATATAACTAAACTCAGATAACTAAACTCATATAACTAAACTCAGATAACTAAACTCTGATAACTAAACTCATATAACTAAACTCATAAAACTAAACTCTGATAACTAAACTCATATAACTAAACTCAGATAACTAAACTCATATAACTAAACTCAGATAACTAAACTCTGATAACTAAACTCATATAACTAAACTCATATAACTAAACTCAGATAACTAAACTCAGATAACTAAACTCATATAACTAAACTCAGATAACTAAACTCAGATAACTAAACTCATATAACTAAACTCAGATAACTAAACTCTGATAACTAAACTCAGATAACTAAACTCATATAACTAAACTCTGATAACTAAACTCATATAACTAAACTCATATAACTAAACTCAGATAACTAAACTCATATAACTAAACTCATATAACTAAACTCAGATAACTAAACTCTGATAACTAAACTCAGATAACTAAACTCATATAACTAAACTCTGATAACTAAACTCATATAACTAAACTCATATAACTAAACTCTGATAACTAAACTCTGATAACTAAACTCATATAACTAAACTCATAAAACTAAACTCATAAAACTAAACTCATAAAACTAAACTCATAAAACTAAACTCTGATAACTAAACTCATATAACTAAACTCAGATAACTAAACTCATATAACTAAACTCAGATAACTAAACTCTGATAACTAAACTCATATAACTAAACTCATAAAACTAAACTCTGATAACTAAACTCATATAACTAAACTCAGATAACTAAACTCATATAACTAAACTCAGATAACTAAACTCTGATAACTAAACTCATATAACTAAACTCATATAACTAAACTCAGATAACTAAACTCAGATAACTAAACTCATATAACTAAACTCAGATAACTAAACTCAGATAACTAAACTCATATAACTAAACTCAGATAACTAAACTCTGATAACTAAACTCAGATAACTAAACTCATATAACTAAACTCTGATAACTAAACTCATATAACTAAACTCATATAACTAAACTCAGATAACTAAACTCATATAACTAAACTCATATAACTAAACTCAGATAACTAAACTCTGATAACTAAACTCAGATAACTAAACTCATATAACTAAACTCTGATAACTAAACTCATATAACTAAACTCATATAACTAAACTCTGATAACTAAACTCATATAACTAAACTCATATAACTAAACTCATATAACTAAACTCAGATAACTAAACTCTGATAACTAAACTCAGATAACTAAACTCATATAACTAAACTCTGATAACTAAACTCATATAACTAAACTCATATAACTAAACTCAGATAACTAAACTCTGATAACTAAACTCAGATAACTAAACTCATATAACTAAACTCTGATAACTAAACTCTGATAACTAAACTCTGATAACTAAACTCATATAACTAAACTCTGATAACTAAACTCATATAACTAAACTCATATAACTAAACTCATATAACTAAACTCTGATAACTAAACTCTGATAACTAAACTCATATAACTAAACTCAGATAACTAAACTCATATAACTAAACTCATATAACTAAACTCTGATAACTAAACTCTGATAACTAAACTCATATAACTAAACTCAGATAACTAAACTCATATAACTAAACTCTGATAACTAAACTCTGATAACTAAACTCATATAACTAAACTCAGATAACTAAACTCATATAACTAAACTCATATAACTAAACTCTGATAACTAAACTCTGATAACTAAACTCATATAACTAAACTCAGATAACTAAACTCATATAACTAAACTCATATAACTAAACTCTGATAACTAAACTCATATAACTAAACTCAGAAAACTAAACTCATATAACTAAACTCTGATAACTAAACTCTGATAACTAAACTCTGATAACTAAACTCATATAACTAAACTCATATAACTAAACTCAGATAACTAAACTCATATAACTAAACTCATATAACTAAACTCTGATAACTAAACTCAGATAACTAAACTCTGATAACTAAACTCTGATAACTAAACTCATATAACTAAACTCATATAACTAAACTCAGATAACTAAACTCAGATAACTAAACTCATATAACTAAACTCATATAACTAAACTCATATAACTAAACTCAGATAACTAAACTCAGATAACTAAACTCAGATAACTAAACTCATATAACTAAACTCATATAACTAAACTCAGATAACTAAACTCAGATAAATAAACTCTGATAACTAAACTCTGATAACTAAACTCTGATAACTAAACTCATATAACTAAACTCTGATAACTAAACTCTGATAACTAAACTCATATAACTAAACTCATATAACTAAACTCATATAACTAAACTCAGATAACTAAACTCATATAACTAAACTCAGATAACTAAACTCATATAACTAAACTCATATAACTAAACTCATATAACTAAACTCAGATAACTAAACTCAGATAACTAAACTCAGATAACTAAACTCTGATAACTAAACTCAGATAACTAAACTCAGATAACTAAACTCTGATAACTAAACTCAGATAACTAAACTCTGATAACTAAACTCATATAACTAAACTCATATAACTAAACTCATATAACTAAACTCTGATAACTAAACTCAGATAACTAAACTCTGATAACTAAACTCAGATAAATAAACTCATATAACTAAACTCTGATAACTAAACTCTGATAACTAAACTCATATAACTAAACTCAGATAACTAAACTCATATAACTAAACTCTGATAACTAAACTCTGATAACTAAACTCTGATAACTAAACTCATATAACTAAACTCAGATAACTAAACTCATATAACTAAACTCTGATAACTAAACTCTGATAACTAAACTCATATAACTAAACTCATATAACTAAACTCAGATAACTAAACTCATATAACTAAACTCATATAACTAAACTCTGATAACTAAACTCAGATAACTAAACTCTGATAACTAAAACTCTGATAACTAAACTCATATAACTAAACTCATATAACTAAACTCAGATAACTAAACTCAGATAACTAACCTCATATAAACTAACTCATATAACTAAACTCATATAACTAAACTCAGATAACTAAACTCAGATAACTAAACTCAGATAAATAAACTCTGATATACGTAAACTCTGATAACTAAACTCTGATAACTAAACTCATATAACTAAAACTCTGATAACTAAACTCTGATAACTAAACTCATATAACTAAACTCATATAACTAAACTCATATAACTAAACTCAGATAACTAAACTCATATAACTAACTCAGATAACTAAACTCATATAACTAAACTCATATAACTAAACTCATATAACTAAACTCTGATAACTAAACTCTGATAACTAAACTCAGGATAACTAAACTCTGAAAACTAACTCAGATAACTAAACTCTGATAACTAAACTCATATAACTAAACTCATATAACTAAACTCATATAACTAAACTCAGATAACTAAACTCAGATAACTAAACTCTGATAACTAAACTCAGATAAATAAACTCTGATAACTAAACTCTGATAACTAAACTCTGATAACTAAACTCATATAACTAAACTCTGATAACTAAACTCTGATAACTAAACTCAGATAACTAAACTCATATAACTAAACTCATATAACTAACACTGATAACTAAAACTCATATAACTAAACTCAGGATAACTAAACTCATATAACTAACTCGATTAACTAAACTCTGATAACTAAACTCAGATAACTAAACTCTGATAACTAAACTCAGATAACTAAACTCTGATAACTAAACTCATATAACTAAACTCATATAACTAAACTCATATAACTAAACTCAGATAACTAAACTCAGATAACTAAACTCTGATAACTAAACTCAGATAAATAAACTCTGATAACTAAACTCTGATAACTAAACTCATATAACTAAACTCATATAACTAAACTCATATAACTAAACTCAGATAACTAAACTCATATAACTAAACTCATATAACTAAACTCAGATAACTAAACTCTGATAACTAAACTCAGATAACTAAACTCTGATAACTAAACTCATATAACTAAACTCATATAACTAAACTCATATAACTAAACTCAGATAACTAAACTCATATAACTAAACTCTGATAACTAAACTCTGATAACTAAACTCAGATAACTAAACTCTGATAACTAAACTCAGATAACTAAACTCTGATAACTAAACTCATATAACTAAACTCATATAACTAAACTCATATAACTAAACTCATATAACTAAACTCAGATAACTAAACTCATATAACTAAACTCTGATAACTAAACTCTGATAACTAAACTCAGATAACTAAACTCTGATAACTAAACTCTGATAACTAAACTCATATAACTAAACTCATATAACTAAACTCATATAACTAAACTCAGATAACTAAACTCATATAACTAAACTCATATAACTAAACTCAGATAACTAAACTCTGATAACTAAACTCAGATAACTAACTCTGATAACTAAACTCATATAACTAAACTCATATAACTAAACTCATATAACTAAACTCAGATAACTAAACTCATATAACTAAACTCTGATAACTAAACTCTGATAACTAAACTCATATAACTAAACTCAGATAACTAAACTCATATAACTAAACTCTGATAACTAAACCTGATAACTAAACTCAGATAACTAAACTCAGA
>JAPTMU010000284.1:13297-41994 GCA_028583405.1 Pogonophryne albipinna
TCCACAATATTTAACTCGATAGCATGTCTGCATGTAGGGGAGGAAACTTATACAAAATGTACACCACCCCAAATTGATCATGTTGTTGATAGTGCTACAGATGCGCTGCGAATAAAATTAGACTCTGTTGCTCCTTTGAAAAAGAAGAAAATAAAACAACATAGATTAGCTCCATGGCATAATGCCGAAACCCGCAAAATAAAGCAAAAGTCGAGACAACTTGAAAGGATATGGCGTTCCACTAAACTTGAAGAATCTCGTTTAATTTGGCATATTACTCTCAATGAATATAAGAAAGCACTGCGTAAAGCGAGAGCAGCCTACTACTCTTCATTAATAGATGAGAATAAGAATAATGCAAGATTTCTTTTCAGCACTGTAGCCAGGCTGACAGAGAGCCATAGCTCGATTGAGCCTTCTATTCCCATAGCACTCAGTAGTAATGATTTTATGTGCTTTTTTAACGATAAAATTGTTACTCTTAGAAACAAAATTAATGACCTCTTGCCTTTGACCAGTATAGTGTTATCAACAGCTCCCGGAAACGTAAGTTCTAATATTACACTAGATAGTAAACTAGAATGCTTTTCAGCCATTAACCTTGAACAATTAAATTCAATGATTCTCTCTTCTAAACCATCAACGTGTATGTTAGACCCAATTCCAACTAAGCTGTTGAAGGAGGTTTTTCCATTAATTGGCACTTCTTTATTAAATATTATGAATATGTCTTTATTATCAGGCTATGTTCCACAATCATTCAAAGTAGCAGTGATAAAACCGCTTCTTAAAAAGCACAACCTCGATCCAGAGGTTTTAGCCAATTATAGACCTATTTCTAATCTTCCGTTCCTCTCAAAAATTCTTGAGAAAGCAGTCGCTAAAACAGCTTGTGTGATTACTTAAAAAACAATGATTTATTTGAAGATTTTCAGTCTGGCTTTAGAACACATCATAGCACAGAGACAGCTCTGGTTAAAGTCACAAATGACATTCTAATAGCCTCAGACAAGGGACTTGTCTCTATTCTTGTTTTGCTCGATCTCAGTGCTGCATTTGATACTATCGATCATGATATCTTATTGCAAAGACTAGAGCACTTAGTTGGCATACAGGGAACTGCTTTAGGCTGGTTTAGGTCCTATCTATCTGAACGCTCTCAGTTTGTACGTGTCAATGATGAATCTTCCACGCAAACCAAAGTTAGCCATGGAGTGCCACAGGGCTCAGTGCTCGGACCTATTTTGTTCACATTATATATGCTTCCGTTAGGCAATATTATAAGGAATCATTCTGTAAATTTTCATTGTTATGCAGATGATACTCAACTATATTTATCAATCAAGCCTGATGAAATTAATCATCTAAATAAAATTCAAGACTGCCTCAAGGACTTAAAAACGTGGATGACCTTAAACTTTTTGATGTTAAACACGACCAAAACTGAAGTTATTGTACTTGGCCCGAAGAATCTACGAAACAAATTATCTAAAGATATACTAACTATGGATGGCATTAATTTGGCCTCCAGTGAGACTGTAAGGAATCTTGTTATATTTGATCAGGATTTATCCTTTAACGCCCACATAAAATCAATTTCAAGGACCGCCTACTTCCATCTACGTAACATTGCAAAAATCAGGCATATCTTGCCTCAAAACGATGCAGAGAAACTAGTCCATGCATTTGTTACTTCAAGGCTGGATTATTGTAACTCTTTATTATCAGGGTGTACCAAGAAGTCAGTCAAGTCGCTTCAGCTGATTCAAAATGCTGCAGCTCGTGTACTAACCAGAGTTAGGAAAAGGGACCACATTACTCCTGTTCTGGCTGCCTTACACTGGCTCCCTATAGAACACAGGATAGAATTTAAAATTCTTCTTCTCGCCTACAAAGCCCTTAATGGGCAGGCGCCATCTTACCTTAAAGAACTCATTATACCCTACTGTCCTACTAGGGCATTGCGTTCCAAGAATGCAGGGTTGTTGGTTGTTCCTAGAGTCTCTAAAAGTACAATGGGAGCCAGAGCCTTTTCTTATCAAGCTCCACATTTGTGGAATCAGCTTCCAGTTTGTGTTCGGGCAGCAGACACCCTATCCGTTTTTAAGAGTGCGCTTAAGACCTTCCTTTTTGATAAATCTTATAGTTAGGGCTGATTAGATTCAGCCCCTAGTTTTGCTGATAGGCTTAGTTTGTCGGGGGACATCTTACTTCTTCCTTCTCTCTGTCTATACCTGTGTACTCTCATGTTCCGATTAACCCAGCTTCCCCAAATTTCTTTCTTTTTGGTGTCTATATACGCTGGGATCCGGAGTCATGGATGATCCTGCGGTCCTGTGTCCTGCATCGCGAGCCCTGGATCTTGAGTCGTGGCTGTGGTCCTGGATCATAGGTCCTGGATGGATATCCTCGTGGATTCATCTTCCTATTATACACACATGCATTTCCAAACATTTGGACTACCTATGTTGCAAATGTATTATCATTTCAATTTACACACGGCATCTATTGCACGTCTGTCCGTCCTGGGAGAGGGATCCCTCCTCTGTTGCTCTCCCTGAGGTTTCTCCCATTTTTCCCTTTAAAACTGTGGGTTTTCTTCGGAAGTTTTTCCTTGTACGATGTGAGGGTCTAAGGACAGAGGGTGTCGTATTGTCATACTGATATTTTGTACAAACTGTGAAGTCCACTGAGACAAATGTAACATTTGTGATATTGGGCTATATAAATAAACATTGATTGATTGATTGATTATCTGAGTTTAGTTATCAGAGTTTAGTTATATGAGTTTAGTTATATGAGTTTAGTTATCAGAGTTTAGTTATCAGAGTTTAGTTATCTGAGTTTAGTTATCAGAGTTTAGTTATATGAGTTTAGTTATCAGAGTTTAGTTATCAGAGTTTAGTTATATGAGTTTAGTTATCTGAGTTTAGTTATATGAGTTTAGTTATATGAGTTTAGTTATCAGAGTTTAGTTATCAGAGTTTAGTTATCAGAGTTTAGTTATATGAGTTTAGTTATCTGAGTTTAGTTATATGAGTTTAATTATCAGAGTTTAGTTATATGAGTTTAGTTATCAGAGTTTAGTTATCAGAGTTTAGTTATCAGAGTTTAGTTATCAGAGTTTAGTTATATGAGTTTAGTTATCTGAGTTTAGTTATATGAGTTTAGTTATATGAGTTTAGTTATCAGAGTTTAGTTATCTGAGTTTAGTTATATGAGTTTAATTATCAGAGTTTAGTTATATGAGTTTAGTTATCAGAGTTTAGTTATCAGAGTTTAGTTATCAGAGTTTAGTTATCAGAGTTTAGTTATATGAGTTTAGTTATATGAGTTTAGTTATCTGAGTTTAGTTATATGAGTTTAGTTATCAGAGTTTAGTTATATGAGTTTAGTTATCAGAGTTTAGTTATCAGAGTTTAGTTATCAGAGTTTAGTTATATGAGTTTAGTTATCTGAGTTTAGTTATCTGAGTTTAGTTATATGAGTTTAGTTATATGAGTTTAGTGATCAGAGTTTAGTTATCAGAGTTTAGTTATCAGAGTTTAGTTATATGAGTTTAGTTATCTGAGTTTAGTTATATGAGTTTAGTTATCAGAGTTTAGTTATCAGAGTTTAGTTATATGAGTTTAGTTATATGAGTTTAGTTATATGAGTTTAGTTATCTGAGTTTAGTTATATGAGTTTAGTTATCAGAGTTTAGTTATCAGAGTTTAGTTATATGAGTTTAGTTATCTGAGTTTAGTTATATGAGTTTAGTTATCAGAGTTTAGTTATATGAGTTTAGTTATCAGAGTTTAGTTATCAGAGTTTAGTTATATGAGTTTAGTTATATGAGTTTAGTTATCTGAGTTTAGTTATATGAGTTTAGTTATCAGAGTTTAGTTATCAGAGTTTAGTTATATGAGTTTAGTTATCTGAGTTTAGTTATATGAGTTTAGTTATCAGAGTTTAGTTATCAGAGTTTAGTTATATGAGTTTAGTTATCTGAGTTTAGTTATATGAGTTTAGTTATATGAGTTTAGTTATATGAGTTTAGTTATCAGAGTTTAGTTATCTGAGTTTAGTTATCAGAGTTTAGTTATCTGAGTTTAGTTATATGAGTTTAGTTATATGAGTTTAGTTATCTGAGTTTAGTTATATGAGTTTAGTTATATGAGTTTAGTTATATGAGTTTAGTTATCAGAGTTTAGTTATCAGAGTTTAGTTATCTGAGTTTAGTTATCAGAGTTTAGTTATCAGAGTTTAGTTATATGAGTTTAGTTATCTGAGTTTAGTTATATGAGTTTAGTTATATGAGTTTAGTTATATGAGTTTAGTTATATGAGTTTAGTTATCAGAGTTTAGTTATCTGAGTTTAGTTATCAGAGTTTAGTTATCTGAGTTTAGTTATCAGAGTTTAGTTATCAGAGTTTAGTTATATGAGTTTAGTTATCTGAGTTTAGTTATATGAGTTTAGTTATATGAGTTTAGTTATATGAGTTTAGTTATCAGAGTTTAGTTATCTGAGTTTAGTTATCAGAGTTTAGTTATCTGAGTTTAGTTATATGAGTTTAGTTATATGAGTTTAGTTATCTGAGTTTAGTTATATGAGTTTAGTTATATGAGTTTAGTTATATGAGTTTAGTTATCAGAGTTTAGTTATCAGAGTTTATTTATCTGAGTTTAGTTATCAGAGTTTAGTTATCTGAGTTTAGTTATCTGAGTTTAGTTATATGAGTTTAGTTATATGAGTTTAGTTATATGAGTTTAGTTATCAGAGTTTAGTTATCTGAGTTTAGTTATCAGAGTTTAGTTATCTGAGTTTAGTTATCAGAGTTTAGTTATCAGAGTTTAGTTATATGAGTTTAGTTATCTGAGTTTAGTTATATGAGTTTAGTTATCAGTGTTTAGTTATATGAGTTTAGTTATATGAGTTTAGTTATCTGAGTTTAGTTATCAGAGTTTAGTTATCAGAGTTTAGTTATATGAGTTTAGTTATCAGAGTTTAGTTATCATGAGTTTAGTTATCATGAGTTTAGTTATCTGAGTTTAGTTATCAGAGTTTAGTTATCTGAGTTTAGTTATCTGAGTTTAGTTATATGAGTTTAGGTTATATGAGTTTAGTTATATGAGTTTAGTTATCAGAGTTTAGTTATCTGAGTTTAGTTATCAGAGTTTAGTTATCTGAGTTTAGTTATCAGAGTTTAGTTATCAGAGTTTAGTTATATGAGTTTAGTTATATGAGTTTAGTTATATGAGTTTAGTTATCTGAGTTTAGTTATATGAGTTTAGTTATCTGAGTTTAGTTATATGAGTTTAGTTATATGAGTTTAGTTATATGAGTTTAGTTATCAGAGTTTAGTTATCAGAGTTTAGTTATATGAGTTTAGTTATCAGAGTTTAGTTATCAGAGTTTAGTTATCAGAGTTTATTTATCTGAGTTTAGTTATCTGAGTTTAGTTATCTGAGTTTAGTTATCTGAGTTTAGTTATATGAGTTTAGTTATATGAGTTTAGTTATATGAGTTTAGTTATCTGAGTTTAGTTATCTGAGTTTAGTTATATGAGTTTAGTTATATGAGTTTAGTTATCAGAGTTTAGTTATCAGAGTTTAGTTATCATGAGTTTAGTTATCAGAGTTTAGTTATATGAGTTTAGTTATCATGAGTTTAGTTATCTGAGTTTAGTTATCTGAGTTTAGTTATATGAGTTTAGTTATATGAGTTTAGTTATCATGAGTTTAGTTATATGAGTTTAGTTATCTGAGTTTAGTTATATGAGTTTAGTTATATGAGTTTAGTTATCAGAGTTTAGTTATCAGAGTTTAGTTATATGAGTTTAGTTATCTGAGTTTAGTTATATGAGTTTAGTTATCAGAGTTTAGTTATCATGAGTTTAGTTATATGAGTTTAGTTATCTGAGTTTAGTTATCAGAGTTTAGTTATCATGAGTTTAGTTATCATGAGTTTAGTTATATGAGTTTAGTTATATGAGTTTAGTTATATGAGTTTAGTTATCATGAGTTTAGTTATCAGAGTTTAGTTATCATGAGTTTAGTTATCTGAGTTTAGTTATCTGAGTTTAGTTATCATGAGTTTAGTTATCAGAGTTTAGTTATATGAGTTTTAGTTATCATGAGTTTAGTTATATGAGTTTAGTTATATGAGTTTAGTTATATGAGTTTAGTTATCATGAGTTTAGTTATATGAGTTTAGTTATCTGAGTTTAGTTATATGAGTTTAGTTATATGAGTTTAGTTATATGAGTTTAGTTATCAGAGTTTAGTTATCAGAGTTTAGTTATATGAGTTTAGTTATCAGAGTTTAGTTATCAGAGTTTAGTTATCAGAGTTTATTTATCTGAGTTTAGTTATCTGAGTTTAGTTATCTGAGTTTAGTTATATGAGTTTAGTTATCTGAGTTTAGTTATATGAGTTTAGTTATATGAGTTTAGTTATATGAGTTTAGTTATCAGAGTTTAGTTATCAGAGTTTAGTTATATGAGTTTAGTTATCAGAGTTTAGTTATCAGAGTTTAGTTATCAGAGTTTATTTATCTGAGTTTAGTTATCTGAGTTTAGTTATATGAGTTTAGTTATATGAGTTTAGTTATATGAGTTTAGTTATCTGAGTTTAGTTATCTGAGTTTAGTTATATGAGTTTAGTTATATGAGTTTAGTTATCAGAGTTTAGTTATCAGAGTTTAGTTATCTGAGTTTAGTTATCAGAGTTTAGTTATATGAGTTTAGTTATATGAGTTTAGTTATCTGAGTTTAGTTATATGAGTTTAGTTATATGAGTTTAGTTATCAGAGTTTAGTTATCAGAGTTTAGTTATCAGAGTTTAGTTATATGAGTTTAGTTTTCTGAGTTTAGTTATATGAGTTTAGTTATCAGAGTTTAGTTATATGAGTTTAGTTATATGAGTTTAGTTATCTGAGTTTAGTTATATGAGTTTAGTTATCAGAGTTTAGTTATCAGAGTTTAGTTATATGAGTTTAGTTATATGAGTTTAGTTATCTGAGTTTAGTTATATGAGTTTAGTTATCAGAGTTTAGTTATCAGAGTTTAGTTATATGAGTTTAGTTATCTGAGTTTAGTTATATGAGTTTAGTTATCAGAGTTTAGTTATCAGAGTTTAGTTATATGAGTTTAGTTATATGAGTTTAGTTATCTGAGTTTAGTTATATGAGTTTAGTTATCAGAGTTTAGTTATCAGAGTTTAGTTATATGAGTTTAGTTATATGAGTTTAGTTATATGAGTTTAGTTATCAGAGTTTAGTTATATGAGTTTAGTTATCAGAGTTTAGTTATCAGAGTTTAGTTATCAGAGTTTAGTTATATGAGTTTAGTTATCTGAGTTTAGTTATCAGAGTTTAGTTATCTGAGTTTAGTTATATGAGTTTAGTTATATGAGTTTAGTTATCAGAGTTTAGTTATATGAGTTTAGTTATCTGAGTTTAGTTATCAGAGTTTAGTTATCTGAGTTTAGTTATATGAGTTTAGTTATATGAGTTTAGTTATATGAGTTTAGTTATCAGAGTTTAGTTATATGAGTTTAGTTATATGAGTTTAGTTATCAGAGTTTAGTTATATGAGTTTAGTTATCTGAGTTTAGTTATCAGAGTTTAGTTATCTGAGTTTAGTTATATGAGTTTAGTTATATGAGTTTAGTTATCTGAGTTTAGTTATATGAGTTTAGTTATATGAGTTTAGTTATCAGAGTTTAGTTATATGAGTTTAGTTATCTGAGTTTAGTTATCAGAGTTTAGTTATCTGAGTTTAGTTATATGAGTTTAGTTATCTGAGTTTAGTTATCTGAGTTTAGTTATATGAGTTTAGTTATCTGAGTTTAGTTATCTGAGTTTAGTTATATGAGTTTAGTTATATGAGTTTAGTTATCAGAGTTTAGTTATCTGAGTTTAGTTATATGAGTTTAGTTATCTGAGTTTAGTTATATGAGTTTAGTTATCAGAGTTTAGTTTTATGAGTTTAGTTATATGAGTTTAGTTATCAGAGTTTAGTTATCTGAGTTTAGTTATATGAGTTTAGTTATATGAGTTTAGTTATCAGAGTTTAGTTATATGAGTTTAGTTATCTGAGTTTAGTTATCAGAGTTTAGTTATCTGAGTTTAGTTATATGAGTTTAGTTATCAGAGTTTAGTTATATGAGTTTAGTTATATGAGTTTAGTTATCTGAGTTTAGTTATATGAGTTTAGTTATCTGAGTTTAGTTATCAGAGTTTAGTTATCTGAGTTTAGTTATATGAGTTTAGTTATATGAGTTTAGTTATCTGAGTTTAGTTATATGAGTTTAGTTATATGAGTTTAGTTATCTGAGTTTAGTTATATGAGTTTAGTTATATGAGTTTAGTTATCAGAGTTTAGTTATATGAGTTTAGTTATCTGAGTTTAGTTATCAGAGTTTAGTTATCTGAGTTTAGTTATATGAGTTTAGTTATCAGAGTTTAGTTATATGAGTTTAGTTATCAGAGTTTAGTTATCTGAGTTTAGTTATATGAGTTTAGTTATATGAGTTTAGTTATCAGAGTTTAGTTATCTGAGTTTAGTTATATGAGTTTAGTTATCTGAGTTTAGTTATATGAGTTTAGTTATATGAGTTTAGTTATATGAGTTTAGTTATCAGAGTTTAGTTATCTGAGTTTAGTTATATGAGTTTAGTTATATGAGTTTAGTTATCTGAGTTTAGTTATCAGAGTTTAGTTATATGAGTTTA
Source organism: Pogonophryne albipinna (assembly GCA_028583405.1). NCBI lineage: Eukaryota > Metazoa > Chordata > Actinopteri > Perciformes > Artedidraconidae > Pogonophryne > Pogonophryne albipinna. The sequence goes on from JAPTMU010000284.1 coordinate 22,013, forward strand.
GTTATATGAGTTTAGTTATATGAGTTTAGTTATATGAGTTTAGTTATCAGAGTTTAGTTATATGAGTTTAGTTATCAGAGTTTAGTTATATGAGTTTAGTTATCAGAGTTTAGTTATCAGAGTTTTGTTATATGAGTTTAGTTATCAGAGTTTAGTTATATGAGTTTAGTTATCAGAGTTTAGTTATATGAGTTTAGTTATCAGAGTTTAGTTATCAGAGTTTAGTTATCTGAGTTTAGTTATCAGAGTTTAGTTATCATGAGTTTAGTTATCAGAGTTTAGTTATATGAGTTTAGTTATCAGAGTTTAGTTATATGAGTTTAGTTATATGAGTTTAGTTATCAGAGTTTAGTTATATGAGTTTAGTTATATGAGTTTAGTTATATGAGTTTAGTTATATGAGTTTAGTTATCAGAGTTTAGTTATCAGAGTTTAGTTATATGAGTTTAGTTATCAGAGTTTAGTTATATGAGTTTAGTTATATGAGTTTAGTTATATGAGTTTAGTTATCAGAGTTTAGTTATATGAGTTTAGTTATATGAGTTTAGTTATATGAGTTTAGTTATCAGAGTTTAGTTATATGAGTTTAGTTATCAGAGTTTAGTTATATGAGTTTAGTTATCTGAGTTTAGTTATATGAGTTTAGTTATCAGAGTTTAGTTATATGAGTTTAGTTATATGAGTTTAGTTATATGAGTTTAGTTATCAGAGTTTAGTTATCAGAGTTTAGTTATATGAGTTTAGTTATCAGAGTTTAGTTATCAGAGTTTAGTTATATGAGTTTAGTTATATGAGTTTAGTTATCAGAGTTTAGTTATCTGAGTTTAGTTATCAGAGTTTAGTTATATGAGTTTAGTTATATGAGTTTAGTTATATGAGTTTAGTTATCAGAGTTTAGTTATATGAGTTTAGTTATATGAGTTTAGTTATCAGAGTTTAGTTATATGAGTTTAGTTATATGAGTTTAGTTATCAGAGTTTAGTTATATGAGTTTAGTTATCTGAGTTTAGTTATCAGAGTTTAGTTATCTGAGTTTAGTTATATGAGTTTAGTTATATGAGTTTAGTTATCTGAGTTTAGTTATATGAGTTTAGTTATATGAGTTTAGTTATCAGAGTTTAGTTATATGAGTTTAGTTATCTGAGTTTAGTTATCAGAGTTTAGTTATCTGAGTTTAGTTATATGAGTTTAGTTATATGAGTTTAGTTATATGAGTTTAGTTATCTGAGTTTAGTTATATGAGTTTAGTTATATGAGTTTAGTTATCAGAGTTTAGTTATATGAGTTTAGTTATCTGAGTTTAGTTATCAGAGTTTAGTTATCTGAGTTTAGTTATCAGAGTTTAGTTATATGAGTTTAGTTATCAGAGTTTAGTTATATGAGTTTAGTTATCAGAGTTTAGTTATCTGAGTTTAGTTATATGAGTTTAGTTATATGAGTTTAGTTATCAGAGTTTAGTTATCTGAGTTTAGTTATATGAGTTTAGTTATCTGAGTTTAGTTATATGAGTTTAGTTATATGAGTTTAGTTATCTGAGTTTAGTTATCAGAGTTTAGTTATATGAGTTTAGTTATATGAGTTTAGTTATATGAGTTTAGTTATATGAGTTTAGTTATCAGAGTTTAGTTATATGAGTTTAGTTATCAGAGTTTAGTTATCAGAGTTTAGTTATCAGAGTTTAGTTATATGAGTTTAGTTATATGAGTTTAGTTATCAGAGTTTAGTTATCTGAGTTTAGTTATATGAGTTTAGTTATCAGAGTTTAGTTATCTGAGTTTAGTTATCAGAGTTTAGTTATCTGAGTTTAGTTATCAGAGTTTAGTTATATGAGTTTAGTTATCAGAGTTTAGTTATATGAGTTTAGTTATATGAGTTTAGTTATCAGAGTTTAGTTATATGAGTTTAGTTATCTGAGTTTAGTTATATGAGTTTAGTTATATGAGTTTAGTTATCAGAGTTTAGTTATATGAGTTTAGTTATATGAGTTTAGTTATATGAGTTTAGTTATATGAGTTTAGTTATCAGAGTTTAGTTATCAGAGTTTAGTTATCAGAGTTTAGTTATCAGAGTTTAGTTATATGAGTTTAGTTATATGAGTTTAGTTATATGAGTTTAGTTATCAGAGTTTAGTTATCTGAGTTTAGTTATATGAGTTTAGTTATATGAGTTTAGTTATATGAGTTTAGTTATATGAGTTTAGTTATCAGAGTTTAGTTATATGAGTTTAGTTATCAGAGTTTAGTTATATGAGTTTAGTTATATGAGTTTAGTTATCAGAGTTTAGTTATATGAGTTTAGTTATCAGAGTTTAGTTATCAGAGTTTAGTTATCAGAGTTTAGTTATATGAGTTTAGTTATATGAGTTTAGTTATATGAGTTTAGTTATATGAGTTTAGTTATATGAGTTTAGTTATCAGAGTTTAGTTATCAGAGTTTAGTTATCAGAGTTTAGTTATATGAGTTTAGTTATATGAGTTTAGTTATATGAGTTTAGTTATCAGAGTTTAGTTATCAGAGTTTAGTTATCAGAGTTTAGTTATATGAGTTTAGTTATCAGAGTTTAGTTATATGAGTTTAGTTATCAGAGTTTAGTTATATGAGTTTAGTCCCTCTCCCAGGACGGACAGACGTGCAATAGATGCCGTGTGTAAATTGAAAAGATAATACATTTGCAACATAGGTAGTCCAAATGTTTGGAAATGCATGTGTGTATAATAGGAAGATGAATCCACGAGGATATCCATCCAGGACCTATGATCCAGGACCACAGCCACGACTCAAGATCCAGGGCTCGCGATGCAGGACACAGGACCACAGCCACAGGCACAGCCACGACTCAGAGTTGAGTTCCCTAAGTTGAGCCCCAAAGTGTGGCAACAGGTTAAGTCTATGAGTTGAGTTCCTTTGAGTTACATCAGTGAATGTAGTTCCCTGAGTTTAGCCCTGCAACAGAAAACATATCCGTAGCTCCTTGTGTTCCCTAGTTCCCTGAATTAAGTTCCCATGTCTTGCCACAGATTTAGTCCCTTTGTTTATTTGAGTTACGCTCCTACATTTCAGGACATTATGAATTATAAGGACAGGAAGTCATGAGGAAACGTGCGGACATCTTGTTCTGGACTCGTTTTACACTTTGGTTTATTTTAATGTCAATGAGGGTTTTTGAAAGTATTGAGCTAGAGAACAAGAGCTTCAAGTAAAAAAACAATGTAGATATGACCAAGAGGCAGAACAAATTCCTCTGTGTGTGTGTGTGTGTGTGTGTGTGCGTGTGTGTGTGTGTGTGTGTGTGTGCGCGTGTGTGTGTGTGCGTGTGTGTGTGTGTGTGTGTGTGTGTGTGTGAGTGAGTGGGACCCAGTAAATTACTGCAGGGTCAAAGGGTGTTCCTCTTTCAAGACTTCCAAGAATCCACTCTCCAGAACTACAACCCCCACAACACACTCACATTATTGCTGTTAGTCTGTTTGTTTTTTAATAAACCCATAACTATTGGCTGCTGCTCTCTTTAGCGAGGCTTCATTACATTACATTGCATTTAGCTTCAAGGTAAACACTGAAGCTTCTTCACCTGACAGGAGACGCTCAGGTGAGAGGGGTCACTTTAAAACAGAAATCATGAAAAGAACATGGTGAAAGGCATGATGGGAGTTTTTCTATTGCTGAGGCGGCTATTTCCAGACCAGCCGTCAAACATCAACAAACACTTCCTTCCTTCCTTCCCACACACACACACACACACACACACACACACACACACACACACACACACACACACACACACAGAGAGAGACACACACACTCTCACACACACACACACACACACTCTCACACACACACACACACACACACACACACACACACAGAGACACACGCACTCTCACACACTCACACAAACACTCTCACACACACACACTCTCACACACACATACACACAGAGACACATGCACTCTCACACACACACACTCACACAAACACACACAGACACACACTCTCACACACACTCACACAAACACACACACACAAACACACACATACACATACACACAGAGACACACATACACACTTGTTATTATTATTTATAGTCAACATTTTCAATTTTTTCTTTTTTATCTAATATGCCATTTTCAGTAATTGCTTTTTTTAAATATGTATATTTTATTGTATCTATAGTTAAACAGTCTCTAGTAGCTATAGTAGTAGAGAGACTCTCTTTGTTCTCGGCTGCTGCAGTAACCTGATTTATCCTCTTGGGGTCATTTCAGGTCACCAGAGTCTCAGTCTGAGAGGAAGTAAAAATACAAAATTACATTAAAGTAGAACAAAATTAATTGAAAATCTAATTAAAATGTTAAGAAAATAAAGATAAAATAAAACATGAAACAAAAAAACAAATAAAATAACATTTAATTAAAAAAAAAAAAAATATGTATAATTTTATTTTCTTAATGAAGTTTACATTTAATTATTTCTATTATTAATGAGTTTTAAATCTGGATCATAAATGAATCAAGTTTAGCAGAGACTCTCTTTGTTCCCTCGTGCTGCAGTTACCTTGTTTGTCCTCTTGGGGTCATTTCAGGACACCACATCTCAGCCTGAATGAAAATAAACTCTTTGCTCTCAGCTGCTGCAGTACCTAGTTTGTCCTCTTGGGGTCATTTCAGGACACCAGAGTCTCATCAGCTGAGGGAAATAAGAGGAAAATAAGAGGGAAATAAGAGGAAAATAAAATGAAAGTGGAAATAAAATAGGATTAAAAGAAATAATAATAATAATAATATATATATATAAAAAAAATTAAAATCTGAAAATTAAAATGTAAAGTCAATTCAAAGCCTTTATTCATCCAGGTGAAATCCCATTGAGATCAATGATCTCTTTTTCAAGGCAGAGCTGCAGCAGTAGGTTCAACAACAAGACATACAAACATAAACAACAGAACAACAAAAGGACATCACACAGCAAAATGTACAGGGATTACAATTTACATATCTAACCACATGTACAGGTACCAACAGCAACACAAATAAAAATTAATTAGGATTAAATGGAAATAAGTAAATAAATTAGTATAATAATAGAAAAGGTAAAAACAGTATATTTAGATAAAAGATATAATAAATATAAACCTTCATATAACCCTTAACAGTGAAAGATACTGCTGCAGTACCTTGTGTGTCCTCTTGGGGTCATTTCAGGTAACCACATCTCAGCCTGAATGAAAATAAACTCTTTGCTCTCAGCTGCTGCAGTACCTAGTGTGTCCTCTTGGGGTCATTTCAGGTAACCACATCTCCGCCTGAATGAAAATAAACTCTTTGCTCTCAGCTGCTGCAGTACCTTGTGTGTCCTCTTGGGGTCATTTCAGGTAACCACATCTCAGCCTGACTGAAAAGAAACTCTTTGCTCTCAGCTGCTGCAGTACCTTGTGTGTCCTCTTGGGGTCATTTCAGGTAACCACATCTCCGCCTGAATGAAAATAAACTCTTTGCTCTCAGCTGCTGCAGTACCTTGTGTGTCCTCTTGGGGTCATTTCAGGTAACCACATCTCAGCCTGAATGAAAATAAACTCTTTGCTCTCAGCTGCTGCAGTACCTAGTGTGTCCTCTTGGGGTCATTTCAGGTAACCACATCTCCGCCTGAATGAAAATAAACTCTTTGCTCTCAGCTGCTGCAGTACCTTGTGTGTCCTCTTGGGGTCATTTCAGGTAACCACATCTCAGCCTGAATGAAAATAAACTCTTTGCTCTCAGCTGCTGCAGTACCTAGTGTGTCCTCTTGGGGTCATTTCAGGTAACCACATCTCAGCCTGACTGAAAAGAAACTCTTTGCTCTCAGCTGCTGCAGTACCTAGTGTGTCCTCTTGGGGTCATTTCAGGTAACCACATCTCCGCCTGAATGAAAATAAACTCTTTGCTCTCAGCTGCTGCAGTACCTTGTGTGTCCTCTTGGGGTCATTTCAGGTAACCACATCTCAGCCTGACTGAAAAGAAACTCTTTGCTCTCAGCTGCTGCAGTACCTTGTGTGTCCTCTTGGGGTCATTTCAGGTAACCACATCTCAGCCTGAATGAAAATAAACTCTTTGCTCTCAGCTGCTGCAGTACCTAGTGTGTCCTCTTGGGGTCATTTCAGGTAACCACATCTCAGCCTGAATGAAAATAAACTCTTTGCTCTCAGCTGCTGCAGTACCTAGTGTGTCCTCTTGGGGTCATTTCAGGTAACCACATCTCAGCCTGAATGAAAATAAACTCTTTGCTCTCAGCTGCTGCAGTACCTAGTGTGTCCTCTTGGGGTCATTTCAGGTAACCACATCTCAGCCTGAATGAAAATAAACTCTTTGCTCTCAGCTGCTGCAGTACCTAGTGTGTCCTCTTGGGGTCATTTCAGGACACCACATCTCAGCCTGAATGAAAAGAAACAAATAAATAAAAAAACTTAAAAATAGGGAGAGAATAATAAAATAAGTAAATGAACCAGAGATCAAAATAAATAAATAGTATTTTATCTATAAACCTTATTTTGGGATGTGCACTAAAGCAGTAATTAGTTAGTATATCACTTTATTGGCAGTGGTTCAGTCTGTAGGGGATTGGACTGGTGCTGGAGAGGAGCCGGTTCACCTCCTGGGCCACTGCCGAAGTGCCCTTGAGCAAGGCACCTAACCCCCAAATGCTCACTGTTGCCGGCTAGACTGGCTGCCTCCGCTCTGACCTCTCAACTGCATGTGTGCATATATCTGTGTGTGTATGTGCATGATGTAAAAAGTGTGTACTGTGTGTATAAACCTGTACCTGTATAAAAACGCATGTGTGTGTACGACAGAGTGGAAACTGAATGTAATAAAGGTCCTTCTTCTTCTTCTTCTTCTTCTTCTTCTTCTTCTTCTTCTTCTTCTTCTTCTTCTTCTTCTTCTTTCTTCTTCTTCTTCTTTCTTCTTCTTCTTCTTCTTCTTCTTCTTCTTCTTCCTTCTTCTTCTTCTTCTTCTTCTAAATAGAGAGTAAAGGTCTTTGTTCTCAGCTGCTGCAGTACCTGGTTTACCCTCTTGGGGTCATTTCAGGTAACCAGTTTTATTTCACAAAATAAAAAATAAGGATAAAATACAAAAACTTAAAAAAACATAATATCTGTAGAAATAGTAAAAAATAATAATAATAATCTTTACAACTGTAACACAAACAACAGAAACGTTCACAAACTTAAAACAAAGATAACATTAAAAACATTTATTGGAAAATATAAACAAAATAATAAAAGACAAAAGATTACCATAAATATAAAAAGAAAATATAATGAAAATGTTTATTACAGAGACTCTTTGTTACATTCTGCTGCAGTACCTGATTCACCCTCACGGGGTCATTTCCTTTCTGCTGCAGTACCTGATTCACCCTCACGGGGTCATTTCCTTTCTGCTGCAGTACCTGATTCACCCTCACGGGGTCATTTCCTTTCTGCTGCAGTACCTGATTCACCCTCACGGGGTCATTTCCTTTCTGCTGCAGTACCTGATTTACCCTCACGGGGTCATTTCCTTTCTGCTGCAGTACCTGATTCACCCTCACGGGGTCATTTCCTTTCTGCTGCAGTACCTGATTCACCCTCACGGGGTCATTTCCTTTCTGCTGCAGTACCTGATTCACCCTCACGGGGTCATTTCCTTTCTGCTGCAGTACCTGATTCACCCTCACGGGGTCATTTCCTTTCTGCTGCAGTACCTGATTCACCCTCACGGGGTCATTTCCTTTCTGCTGCAGTACCTGATTCACCCTCACGGGGTCATTTCCTTTCTGCTGCAGTACCTGATTCACCCTCACGGGGTCATTTCCTTTCTGCTGCAGTACCTGATTCACCCTCACGGGGTCATTTCCTTTCTGCTGCAGTACCTGATTCACCCTCACGGGGTCATTTCCTTTCTGCTGCAGTACCTGATTCACCCTCACGGGGTCATTTCAGGTGAACACAGTTTCAGTTCAGTCTAAGATTAAATTAAATTAAATAACAAATACAAAAGAAAACTTGGCTTGAAATAAAGATCAAATAAAAAATATATAATTGTTGTAAGAAATATGGAAACACATACGTCGAATTAAAATGAAAATATGATAATAATAAAAAACTAAAAAAAACTTTAACAAATCAATTAAATTACCCGAACATAATAATACAATCGAAATAACGAATCTAAATATTAAATTACAAAAAACTGGATAGTCAAATAGCAGAAAAGAAAAGAGTATAATAACAAAGAAAACCCCGACAATTATTAAAAATAAAACATAAATTATAATTTAAAAAAACATAAATTATTATTTAAAAAAACATAAATTATAATTAAAAAAACAATAAAACTATAATAAAAAACCCCATAAAATATCAAAAATAAAAAAAGTTTAAATTAAAGTTTAAATAACTCCAGTTAAAATGAACAGGGAGTGACCCCCTCGATGAGGACATCCTGTGTGTCTGTGCAGCGGCTGTTGCCATGGTGATACTACAGAGCTTACCTCCCGTCACCCTGGCAACCAGCTGGAGTCCAGACGGAGTGTCACGTGACCTCTGTTTACTCTGAGAGAAGAGACACAGCGCTCACTCTCACAACACCACCACAGGATGTCTGTGGTACTGCAGTTTTGTTTACTTTCATTAATTGAATTTGATGTTTTTTTAAATTATAATTTTAAGTGTATTTTTTATTATAATTGTATTTTCCTGCAATTTTATTTCATTCTATTTTCTTTTACAGGTTTAATCATCTTTAGCATTTTTTTTTTTTATTTTGACCATTTTCAACAAAAAAAATTAGACTTTTTTCAAATGTTTGACTTTTTTTACAAAATGATATACTTATATATAATATTAGATTATTATTTGTCCTGCGTCATTGTAAATGCATAATTTCACTGTTGTGGTTTTTAAAGCTGGAACTCATTTTAAATTAATCTGATGAATTATTATTTGTATTTTTTTTTATCAATTAGTTAATTGCTTTGTCAAATTATTAAAACAGTGAGAGATAGTTTTACATCAGATTAACTATGTGCAGTATGAAAAACATCAATACTGCAATAAAATATTTGACCCATTTCTGCTTCTTTGACTGATTTTAAATGCCATTTTCTTAAATGTCTTTCATTTTTTGTAAAGCACTTTGAATTGCCTTGTGTTGAAAAGTGCTATATAAATAAACTTGCCTTGCCTTGCCTTGCCTTGCCTTCTTTAGATTTAATATTGTTCTTTTGGAACTTCAAGGATTCCCATTATTAATTACAAAATATAAGAATATTTACTTCTTGTAGATGAATGAAAGGTGTATAAAGTTTAAATAACATTAAAGTGATGTCCACATGAATGCAGAGTGCTTCCCTCACACTGTGGTGTTTCTCTGCAGTGTGGCGCCCCCTGCTGCTCACTTCCTGCCACTCAGCTCTCTTCAGATAAACAACAACTTCAACTATAAACGGAACAACAAGAAAAAGTCCAAAAGGTGAAACAATAAGAAACTGAGAACCAGGAGACGACTTGTATTCCCCTTTAATAGAACTCTATATTCAATCATGACCACACTCGCATTTTGATTGAGTTGTATATATATCAGTATGTAGTGTCTCTACTTTAAAGAGTCCTCTCCTGCTGATGTTCAGGTGTATATCAGTATGTAGTGTCTGTACTTTAAAGAGTCCTCTCCTGCTGATGTTCAGGTGTATATCAGTATGTAGTGTCTCTACTTTAAAGAGTCCTCTCCTGCTGATGTTCAGGTGTATATCAGTATGTAGTGTCTCTACTTTAAAGAGTCCTCTCCTGCTGATGTTCAGGTGTATATCAGTATGTAGTGTCTCTACTTTAAAGAGTCCTCTCCTGCTGATGTTCAGGTGTATATCAGTATGTAGTGTCTCTACTTTAAAGAGTCCTCTCCTGCTGATGTTCAGGTGTATATCAGTATGTAGTGTCTCTACTTTAAAGAGTCCTCTCCTGCTGATGTTCAGGTGTATATCAGTATGTAGTGTCTCTACTTTAAAGAGTCCTCTCCTGCTGATGTTCAGGTGTATATCAGTATGTAGTGTCTCTACTTTAAAGAGTCCTCTCCTGCTGATGTTCAGGTGTATATCAGTATGTAGTGTCTCTACTTTAAAGAGTCCTCCCTGATGTTCAGGTGTATATCAGTATGTAGTGTCTCTACTTTAAAGAGTCCTCTCCTGCTGATGTTCAGGTGTATATCAGTATGTAGTGTCTCTACTTTAAAGAGTCCTCTCCTGCTGATGTTCAGGTGTATATCAGTATGTAGTGTCTCTAGTTTAAAGAGTCCTCTCCTGCTGATGTTCAGGTGTATATCAGTATGTAGTGTCTCTACTTTAAAGAGTCCTCTCCTGCTGATGTTCAGGTGTATATCAGTATGTAGTGTTCTACTTTAAAGAGTCCTCTCCTGCTGATGTTCAGGTGTATATCAGTATGTAGTGTCTCTACTTTAAAGAGTCCTCTCCTGCTGATGTTCAGGTGTATATCAGTATGTAGTGTCTCTAGTTTAAAGAGTCCTCTCCTGCTGATGTTCAGGTGTATTCAGTATGTAGTGTCTCTACTTTAAAGAGTCCTCTCCTGCTGATGTTCAGGTGTATATCAGTATGTAGTGTCTCTACTTTAAAGAGTCCTCTCCTGCTGATGTTCAGGTGTATATCAGTATGTAGTGTCTCTACTTTAAAGAGTCCTCTCCTGCTGATGTTCAGGTGTATATCAGTATGTAGTGTCTCTAGTTTAAAGAGTCCTCTCCTGCTGATGTTCAGGTGTATATCAGTATGTAGTGTCTCTACTTTAAAGAGTCCTCTCCTGCTGATGTTCAGGTGTATATCAGTATGTAGTGTCTCTACTTTAAAGAGTCCTCTGATGTTCAGGTGTATATCAGTATGTAGTGTCTCTACTTTAAAGAGTCCTCTCCTGCTGATGTTCAGGTGTATATCAGTATGTAGTGTCTCTACTTTAAAGAGTCCTCTCCTGCTGATGTTCAGGTGTATATCAGTATGTAGTGTCTCTACTTTAAAGAGTCCTCTCCTGCTGATGTTCAGGTGTATATCAGTAGTGTAGTGTCTCTACTTTAAAGAGTCCTCTCCTGCTGATGTTCAGGTGTATATCAGTATGTAGTGTCTCTACTTTAAAGAGTCCTCTCCTGCTGATGTTCAGGTGTATATCAGTATGTAGTGTCTCTACTTTAAAGAGTCCTCTCCTGCTGATGTTCAGGTGTATATCAGTAGTGTAGTGTCTCTACTTTAAAGAGTCCTCTCCTGCTGATGTTCAGGTGTATATCAGTATGTAGTGTCTCTACTTTAAAGAGTCCTCTCCTGCTGATGTTCAGGTGTATATCAGTATGTAGTGTCTCTACTTTAAAGAGTCCTCTCTGCTGATGTTCAGGTGTATATCAGTATGTAGTGTCTCTACTTTAAAGAGTCCTCTCCTGCTGATGTTCAGGTGTATATCAGTATGTAGTGTCTCTACTTTAAAGAGTCCTCTGATGTTCAGGTGTATATCAGTATGTAGTGTCTCTACTTTAAAGAGTCCTCTCCTGCTGATGTTCAGGTGTATATCAGTATGTAGTGTCTCTACTTTAAAGAGTCCTCTCCTGCTGATGTTCAGGTGTATATCAGTATGTAGTGTCTCTACTTTAAAGAGTCCTCTCCTGCTGATGTTCAGGTGTATATCAGTATGTAGTGTCTCTACTTTAAAGAGTCCTCTCCTGCTGATGTTCAGGTGTATATCAGTATGTAGTGTCTCTACTTTAAAGAGTCCTCTCCTGCTGATGTTCAGGTGTATATCAGTATGTAGTGTCTCTACTTTAAAGAGTCCTCTCCTGCTGATGTTCAGGTGTATATCAGTATGTAGTGTCTCTACTTTAAAGAGTCCTCTCTGCTGATGTTCAGGTGTATATCAGTATGTAGTGTCTCTACTTTAAAGAGTCCTCTCCTGCTGGTGTTCAGGTGTATTCAGTGATGTAAGTGTCCTCTACTTTAAAGAGTCCTCTCCTGCTGATGTTCAGAGTGTATATCAGTATGTAGTGTCTCTACTTTAAAGAGTCCTCTCCTGCTGATGTTCAGGTGTATATCAGTATGTAGTGTCTCTACTTTAAAGAGTCCTCTCCTGCTGATGTTCAGGTGTCATATCAGTGTGTAGTGTCTCTACTTTAAAGAGTCCTCTCCTGCTGATGTTCAGGGTGTATATCAGTAGTGTAGTGCTTCCTAACTTTAAAGAGTCCTCTCCTGCTGATAGTTGGCAGGTGTATATCAGTATGTAGTGTCTCGACTTTAAAGAGTCCTCTCCTGCTGATAGTTCAGGTGTTATATCAGTATGTGAGTGTCTCTACTTTAAAGAGTCCTCTTCCTGCTGGATAGGTTCAGGTGTATATCAGTGATGTAGTGTCTCTACTTTAAAGAGAGTCCTCTCCACTGCTGATGTTCAGGTGTCATATCAGTGTGTAGGGTGTCCTCTACTATTAAAGAGTCCTCTCTGCTGATGTTCAGGTGTATATCAGTATGTAGTGTCTCTACTTTAAAGAGTCCTCTCCTGCTGATGTTCAGGTGTATATCAGTATGTAGTGTCTCTACTTAAAGAGTCCTCTCCTGCTGATGTTCAGGTGTATATCAGTGTGTAGTGTCTGTACTTTAAAGAGTCCTCTCCTGCTGATGTTCAGGTGTATATCAGTGTGTAGTGTCTCTACTTTAAAGAGTCCTCTCTGCTGATGTTCAGGTGTATATCAGTATGTAGTGTCTCTACTTTAAAGAGTCCTCTCCTGCTGATGTTCAGGTGTATATCAGTATGTAGTGTCTCTACTTTAAAGAGTCCTCTCCTGCTGATGTTCAGGTGTATATCAGTGTGTAGTGTCTCTACTTTAAAGAGTCCTCTCCTGCTGGTGTTCAGGTGTATATCAGTGTGTAGTGTCTCTACTTTAAAGAGTCCTCTCCTGCTGATGTTCAGGTGTATATCAGTATGTAGTGTCTCTACTTTAAAGAGTCCTCTCCTGCTGATGTTCAGGTGTATATCAGTATGTAGTGTCTCTACTTTAAAGAGTCTTCTCCTGCTGATGTTCAGGTGTATATCAGTATGTAGTGTCTCTACTTTAAAGAGTCCTCTCCTGCTGATGTTCAGGTGTATATCAGTGTGTAGTGTCTCTACTTTAAAGAGTCCTCTCCTGCTGATGTTCAGGTGTATATCAGTATGTAGTGTCTCTACTTTAAAGAGTCTTCTCCTGCTGATGTTCAGGTGTATATCAGTATGTAGTGTCTCTACTTTAAAGAGTCCTCTCCTGCTGATGTTCAGGTGTATATCAGTGTGTAGTGTCTCTACTTTAAAGAGTCCTCTCCTGCTGATGTTCAGGTGTATATCAGTGTGTAGTGTCTCTACTTTCAAGAGTCCTCTCTGCTGATGTTCAGGTGTATATCAGTATGTAGTGTCTCTACTTTAAAGAGTCCTCTCCTGCTGATGTTCAGGTGTATATCAGTATGTAGTGTCTCTACTTTAAAGAGTCTTCTCCTGCTGATGTTCAGGTGTATATCAGTATGTAGTGTCTCTACTTTAAAGAGTCCTCTCCTGCTGATGTTCAGGTGTATATCAGTATGTAGTGTCTCTACTTTAAAGAGTCCTCTCCTGCTGATGTTCAGGTGTATATCAGTGTGTAGTGTCTCTACTTTAAAGAGTCCTCTCTGCTGATGTTCAGGTGTATATCAGTATGTAGTGTCTCTACTTTAAAGAGTCCTCTCCTGCTGATGTTCAGGTGTATATCAGTATGTAGTGTCTCTACTTTAAAGAGTCCTCTCCTGCTGATGTTCAGGTGTATATCAGTGTGTAGTGTCTCTACTTTAAAGAGTCCTCTCCTGCTGATGTTCAGGTGTATATCAGTATGTAGTGTCTCTACTTTAAAGAGTCCTCTCCTGCTGATGTTCAGGTGTATATCAGTGTGTAGTGTCTCTACTTTAAAGAGTCCTCTCTGCTGATGTTCAGGTGTATATCAGTATGTAGTGTCTCTACTTTAAAGAGTCCTCTCCTGCTGATGTTCAGGTGTATATCAGTATGTAGTGTCTCTACTTTAAAGAGTCCTCTCCTGCTGATGTTCAGGTGTATATCAGTGTGTAGTCTCTACTTTAAAGAGTCCTCTCCTGCTGATGTTCAGGTGTATATCAGTGTAGTGTCTCTACTTTAAAGAGTCCTCTCTGCTGATGTTCAGGTGTATATCAGTATGTAGTGTCTCTACTTTAAAGAGTCCTCTCCTGCTGATGTTCAGGTGTATATCAGTATGTAGTGTCTCTACTTTAAAGAGTCCTCTCCTGCTGATGTTCAGGTGTATATCAGTATGTAGTGTCTCTACTTTAAAGAGTCCTCTCCTGCTGATGTTCAGGTGTATATCAGTATGTAGTGTCTCTACTTTAAAGAGTCCTCTCCTGCTGATGTTCAGGTGTATATCAGGTTGTCTCTACTTTAAAGAGTCCTCTCCTGCTGATGTTCAGGTGTATATCAGTATGTAGTGTCTCTACTTTAAAGAGTCCTCTCCTGCTGATGTTCAGGTGTATATCAGTATGTGTAGTGTCTCTACTTTAAAGAGTCCTCTCCTGCTGATGTTCAGGTGTATATCAGTATGTAGTGTCTCTACTTTAAAGAGTCCTCTCCTGCTGATGTTCAGGTGTATATCAGTATGTAGTGTCTCTACTTTAAAGAGTCCTCTCCTGCTGATGTTCAGGTGTATATCAGTATGTAGTGTCTCTACTTTAAAGAGTCCTCTCCTGCTGATGTTCAGGTGTATATCAGTATGTAGTGTCTCTACTTTAAAGAGTCCTCTCCTGCTGATGTTCAGGTGTATATCAGTATGTAGTGTCTCTACTTTAAAGAGTCCTCTCCTGCTGATGTTCAGGTGTATATCAGTATGTAGTGTCTCTACTTTAAAGAGTCCTCTCCTGCTGATGTTCAGGTGTATATCAGTATGTAGTGTCTCTACTTTAAAGAGTCCTCTCCTGCTGATGTTCAGGTGTATATCAGTATGTAGTGTCTCTACTTTAAAGAGTCCTCTCCTGCTGATGTTCAGGTGTATATCAGTATGTAGTGTCTCTACTTTAAAGAGTCCTCTCTGCTGGTGTTCAGGTGTATATCAGTATGTAGTGTCTCTACTTTAAAGAGTCCTCTCCTGCTGGTGTTCAGGTGTATATCAGTATGTAGTGTCTCTACTTTAAAGAGTCCTCTCCTGCTGATGTTCAGGTGTATATCAGTATGTAGTGTCTACTTTAAAGAGTCCTCTGCTGCTGATGTTCTGGTGTATATCAGTGTAGTGTCTCTACTTTAAAGAGTCCTCTCCTGCTGATGTTCAGGTGTATATCAGTGTGTAGTGTCTCTACTTTAAAGAGTCCTCTCCTGCTGATGTTCAGGTGTATATCAGTATGTAGTGTCTCTACTTTAAAGAGTCCTCTCCTGCTGATGTTCAGGTGTATATCAGTATGTAGTGTCTCTACTTTAAAGAGTCCTCTCCTGCTGATGTTCAGGTGTATATCAGTATGTAGTGTCTCTACTTTAAAGAGTCCTCTCCTGCTGATGTTCAGGTGTATATCAGTATGTAGTGTCTCTACTTTAAAGAGTCCTCTCCTGCTGATGTTCAGGTGTATATCAGTATGTAGTGTCTCTACTTTAAAGAGTCCTCTCCTGCTGATGTAGTGTCTCTACTTTAAAGAGTCCTCTCCTGCTGATGTTCAGGTGTATATCAGTATGTAGTGACTCTACTTTAAAGAGTCCTCTCCTGCTGATGTTCAGGTGTATATCAGTATGTAGTGTCTCTACTTTAAAGAGTCCTCTCCTGCTGATGTTCAGGTGTATATCAGTATGTAGTGTCTCTACTTTAAAGAGTCCTCTCCTGCTGATGTTCAGGTGTATATCAGTATGTAGTGTCTCTACTTTAAAGAGTCCTCTCCTGCTGATGTTCAGGTGTATATCAGTATGTAATGTCTCTACTTTAAAGAGTCCTCTCCTGCTGATGTTCAGGTGTATATCAGTGTGTAGTGTCTCTACTTTAAAGAGTCCTCTCCTGCTGATGTTCAGGTGTATATCAGTATGTAGTGTCTCTACTTTAAAGAGTTCTCTCCTGCTGATGTTCAGGTGTATATCAGTATGTAGTGTCTCTACTTTAAAGAGTCCTCTCCTGCTGATGTTCAGGTGTATATCAGTATGTAGTGTCTCTACTTTAAAGAGTCCTCTCCTGCTGATGTTCAGGTGTATATCAGTATGTAGTGTCTCTACTTTAAAGAGTCCTCTCCTGCTGATGTTCAGGTGTATATCAGTATGTAGTGTCGCTACTTTAAAGAGTCCTCTCCTGCTGATGTTCAGGTGTATATCAGTATGTAGTGTCTCTACTTTAAAGAGTCCTCTCCTGCTGATGTTCAGGTGTATATCAGTATGTAGTGTCTCTACTTTAAAGAGTCCTCTCCTGCTGATGTTCAGGTGTATATCAGTATGTAGTGTCTCTACTTTAAAGAGTCCTCTCCTGCTGATGTTCAGGTGTATATCAGTGTGTAGTGTCTCTACTTTAAAGAGTCCTCTCCTGCTGATGTTCAGGTGTATATCAGTGTGTAGTGTCTCTACTTTAAAGAGTCCTCTCTGCTGATGTTCAGGTGTATATCAGTATGTAGTGTCTCTACTTTAAAGAGTCCTCTCCTGCTGATGTTCAGGTGTATATCAGTATGTAGTGTCTCTACTTTAAAGAGTCCTCTCCTGCTGATGTTCAGGTGTATATCAGTAGTAGTGTCTCTACTTTAAAGAGTCCTCTCCTGCTGATGTTCAGGTGTATATCAGTGTGTAGTGTCTCTACTTTAAAGAGTCCTCTCTGCTGATGTTCAGGTGTATATCAGTATGTAGTGTCTCTACTTTAAAGAGTCCTCTCCTGCTGATGTTCAGGTGTATATCAGTATGTAGTGTCTCTACTTTAAAGAGTCCTCTCCTGCTGATGTTCAGGTGTATATCAGTATGTAGTGTCTCTACTTTAAAGAGTCCTCTCCTGCTGATGTCAGGTGTATATCAGTATGTAGTGTCTCTACTTTAAAGAGTCCTCTCCTGCTGATGTTCAGGTGTATATCAGTATGTAATGTCTCTACTTTAAAGAGTCCTCTCCTGCTGATGTTCAGGTGTATATCAGTATGTAGTGTCTCCACTTTAAAGAGTCCTCTCCTGCTGATGTTCAGGTGTATATCATGTGTAGTGTCTCTACTTTAAAGAGTCCTCTCCTGCTGATGTTCAGGTGTATATCAGTATGTAGTGTCTCTACTTTAAAGAGTCCTCTCCTGCTGATGTTCAGGTGTATATCAGTATGTAGTGTCTCTACTTTAAAGAGTCCTCTCCTGCTGATGTTCAGGTGTATATCAGTATGTAGTGTCTCTACTTTAAAGAGTCCTCTCCTGCTGATGTTCAGGTGTATATCAGTATGTAGTGTCTCTACTTTAAAGAGTCCTCTCCTGCTGATGTTCAGGTGTATATCAGTATGTAGTGTCTCTACTTTAAAGAGTCCTCTCCTGCTGATGTTCAGGTGTATATCAGTATGTAGTGTCTCTACTTTAAAGAGTCCTCTCCTGCTGATGTTCAGGTGTATATCAGTATGTAGTGTCTCTACTTTAAAGAGTCCTCTCCTGCTGATGTTCAGGTGTATATCAGTATGTAGTGTCTCTACTTTAAAGAGTCCTCTCCTGCTGATGTTCAGGTGTATATCAGTATGTAGTGTCTCTACTTTAAAGAGTCCTCTCCTGCTGGTGTTCAGGTGTATATCAGTATGTAGTGTCTCTACTTTAAAGAGTCCTCTCCTGCTGGTGTTCAGGTGTATATCAGTATGTAGTGTCTCTACTTTAAAGAGTCCTCTGCTGCTGATGTTCTGGTGTATCAGTGTGTAGTGTCTCTACTTTAAAGAGTCCTCTGCTGCTGATGTTCAGGTGTATATCAGTGTGTAGTGTCTCTACTTTAAAGAGTCCTCTCCTGCTGATGTTCAGGTGTATATCAGTATGTAGTGTCTCTACTTTAAAGAGTCCTCTCCTGCTGATGTTCAGGTGTATATCAGTATGTAGTGTCTCTACTTTAAAGAGTCCTCTCCTGCTGATGTTCAGGTGTATATCAGTATGTAGTGTCTCTACTTTAAAGAGTCCTCTCCTGCTGATGTTCAGGTGTATATCAGTATGTAGTGTCTCTACTTTAAAGAGTCCTCTCCTGCTGATGTTCAGGTGTATATCAGTATGTAGTGTCTCTACTTTAAAGAGTCCTCTCCTGCTGATGTAGTGTCTCTACTTTAAAGAGTCCTCTCTGCTGATGTTCAGGTGTATATCAGTATGTAGTGACTCTACTTTAAAGAGTCCTCTCCTGCTGATGTTCAGGTGTATATCAGTATGTAGTGTCTCTACTTTAAAGAGTCCTCTCCTGCTGATGTTCAGGTGTATATCAGTATGTAGTGTCTCTACTTTAAAGAGTCCTCTCCTGCTGATGTTCAGGTGTATATCAGTATGTAGTGTCTCTACTTTAAAGAGTCCTCTCCTGCTGATGTTCAGGTGTATATCAGTATGTATGTCTCTACTTTAAAGAGTCCTCTCCTGCTGATGTTCAGGTGTATATCAGTGTGTAGTGTCTCTACTTTAAAGAGTCCTCTCCTGCTGATGTTCAGGTGTATATCAGTATGTAGTGTCTCTACTTTAAAGAGTCTCTCCTGCTGATGTTCAGGTGTATATCAGTATGTAGTGTCTCTACTTTAAAGAGTCCTCTCCTGCTGGTTCAGGTGTATATCAGTATGTAGTGTCTCTACTTTAAAGAGTCCTCTCCTGCTGATGTTCAGGTGTATATCAGTATGTAGTGTCTCTACTTTAAAGAGTCCTCTCCTGCTGATGTTCAGGTGTATATCAGTATGTAGTGTCGCTACTTTAAAGAGTCCTCTCCTGCTGATGTTCAGGTGTATATCAGTATGTAGTGTCTCTACTTTAAAGAGTCCTCTCCTGCTGATGTTCTGGTGTATATCAGTATGTAGTGTCTCTACTTTAAAGAGTCCTCTCCTGCTGATGTTCAGGTGTATATCAGTATGTAGTGTCTCTACTTTAAAGAGTCCTCTCCTGCTGATGTTCAGGTGTATATCAGTATGTAGTGTCTCTACTTTAAAGAGTCCTCTCCTGCTGATGTTCAGGTGTATATCAGTATGTAGTGTCGCTACTTTAAAGAGTCCTCTCCTGCTGATGTTCAGGTGTATATCAGTGTGTAGTGTCTCTACTTTAAAGAGTCCTCTCTGCTGATGTAGTGTCTCTACTTTAAAGAGTTCTCTCCTGCTGATGTTCAGGTTTATATCAGTATGTAGTGTCTCTACTTTAAAGAGTTCTCTCCTGCTGATGTTCAGGTGTATATCAGTATGTAGTGTCTCTACTTTAAAGAGTTCTCTCCTGCTGATGTTCAGGTGTATATCAGTATGTAGTGTCTCTACTTTAAAGAGTTCTCTCCTGCTGATGTTCAGGTGTATATCAGTATGTAGTGTCTCTACTTTAAAGAGTCCTCTCCTGCTGATGTTCAGGTGTATATCAGTATGTAGTGTCTCTACTTTAAAGAGTCCTCTCCTGCTGATGTTCAGGTGTATATCAGTATGTAGTGTCTCTACTTTAAAGAGTCCTCTCCTGCTGATGTTCAGGTGTATATCAGTATGTAGTGTCTCTACTTTAAAGAGTCCTCTCCTGCTGATATTCAGGTGTATATCAGTATGTAGTGTCTCTACTTTAAAGAGTCCTCTCCTGATGTTCAGGTGTATATCAGTATGTAGTGTCTCTACTTTAAAGAGTCCTCTCCTGCTGATGTTCAGGTGTATATCAGTATGTAGTGTCTCTACTTTAAAGAGTCCTCTCCTGCTGATGTTCAGTGTATATCAGTGTGTAGTGTCTCTACTTTAAAGAGTCCTCTCCTGCTGATGTTCAGGTGTATATCAGTATGTAGTGTCTCTACTTTAAAGAGTCCTCTGCTGCTGATG
>JAPTMU010000284.1:42994-60494 GCA_028583405.1 Pogonophryne albipinna
CAAACTCAGATAACTAAACTCATCTAACTAAACTCAGATAACTAAACTCATATAACTAAACTCATATAAACTAACTCATATAACTAAACTCATATAACTAAACTCATATAACTAAACTCTGATAACTAAACTCTGATAACTAAACTCTGATAACTAAACTCATATAACTAAACTCTGATAACTAAACTCATATAACTAAACTCAGATAACTAAACTCTGATAACTAAACTCTGATAACTAAACTCATACTAACTAAACTCTGATAACTAAACTCATATAACTAAACTCTGATAACTAAACTCATATACACTAAACTCTGAAACTAAACTCTGATAACTAAACTCATATAACTAAACCTGATAACTAAACTCTGATAACTAAACCTGATAACTAAACTCATATAACTAAACTCATATAACTAAACTCATATAACTAAACTCAGATAACTAAACTCTGATAACTAAACTCTATAACTAAACTCAGATAACTAAACTCTATAACTAAACTCAGATAACTAAACTCTATAACTAAACTCATATAACTAAACTCTATAACTAAACTCATATAACTAAACTCTGATAACTAAACTCTGATAACTAAACTCTGATAACTAAACTCATATAACTAAACTCTGATAACTAAAACTCATATAACTAAATCATATAACTAAATCTGATAACTAAACTCTGATAACTAAACTCATATAACTAAACTCTGATAACTAAACTCATATAACTAAACTCTGATAACTAAACTCATATAACTAAACTCTGATAACTAAACTCTGATAACTAAACTCTGAAACTAAACTCATATAACTAAACTCTGATAACTAAACTCAGATAACTAAACTCATATAACTTAAACTCTGATAACTAAACTCATATAACTAAACTCAGATAACTAAACTCATATAACTAAACTCTGATAACTAAACTCTGATAACTAAACTCATATAACTAAATCATATAACTAAACTCAGATAACTAAACTCATATAACTAAACTCAGATAAACTAAACTCTGATAACTAAACTCTGATAACTAAACTCAGATAACTAAACTCATATAACTAAACTCAGATAACTAAACTCTGATAACTAAACTCAGATAACTAAACTCAGATAACTAAACTCTGATAACTAAACTCATATAACTAAACTCTGATAACTAAATCATAACTAAACTCTGATAAACTAAACTCTGATAACTAAACTCTGATAACTAAACTCTGATAACTAAACTCTGATAACTAAACTCTGATAACTAAACTCATATAACTAAACTCTGATAACTAAACTCAGATAACTAAACTCATATAACTAAACTCTGATAACTAAACTCATATAACTAAACTCAGATAACTAAACTCATATAACTAAACTCTGATAACTAAACTCTGATAACTAAACTCATATAACTAAACTCATATAACTAAACTCAGATAACTAAACTCATATAACTAAACTCAGATTACTAAACTCTGATAACTAAACTCTGATAACTAAACTCATATAACTAAACTCATATAACTAAACTCAGATAACTAAACTCAGATAACTAAACTCATATAACTAAACTCAGATAACTAAACTCATATAACTAAACTCAGATAACTAAACTCATATAACTAAACTCATATAACTAAATTCATATAACTAAACTCATATAACTAAACTCATATAACTAAACTCTGATAACTAAACTCTGATAACTAAACTCTGATAACTAAACTCATATAACTCAACTCTGATAACTAAACTCATATAACTAAACTCAGATAACTAAACTCTGATAACTAAACTCTGATAACTAAACTCATATAACTAAACTCTGATAACTAAACTCATATAACTAAACTCTGATAACTAAACTCATATAACTAAACTCTGATAACTAAACTCTGATAACTAAACTCTGATAACTAAACTCATATAACTAAACTCTGATAACTAAACTCAGATAACTAAACATCAATAACTAAACTCTGATAACTAAACTCATATAACTAAACTCAGATAACTAAACTCATATAACTAAACTCTGATAACTAAACTCTGATAACTAAACATATAAACTAAACTCATAACTAAACTCAGATAACTAAACTCATATAACTAAACTCATATAACTAAACTCAGATAACTAAACTCTGATAACTAAACTCTGATAACTAAACTCAGATAACTAAACTCATATAACTAAACTCAGATAACTAAACTCTGATAACTAAACTCAGATAACTAAACTCAGATAACTAAACTCTGATAACTAAACTCATATAACTAAACTCTGATAACTAAACTCATATAACTAAACTCTGATAACTAACTCTGATAACTAAACTCTGATAACTAAACTCTGATAACTAAACTCTGATAACTAAACTCATATAACTAAACTCTGATAACTAAACTCTGATAACTAAACTCATATAACTAAACTCTGATAACTAAACTCATATAACTAAACTCAGATAACTAAACTCATATAACTAAACTCTGATAACTAAACTCTGATAACTAAACTCATATAACTAAACTCATATAACTAAACTCAGATAACTAAACTCATATAACTAAACTCAGATAACTAAACTCAGATAACTAAACTCAGATAACTAAACTCTGATAACTAAACTCATATAACTAAACTCTGATAACTAAACTCATATAACTAAACTCTGATAACTAACTCTGATAACTAAACTCTGATAACTAAACTCATATAACTAAACTCAGATAACTAAACTCATATAACTAAACTCAGATAACTAAACTCTGATAACTAAACTCATATAACTAAACTCAGATAACTAAACTCTGATAACTAAACTCAGATAACTAAACTCTGATAACTAAACTCAGATAACTAAACTCATATAACTAAACTCAGATAACTAAACTCATATAACTAAACTCATATAACTAAACTCAGATAACTAAACTCATATAACTAAACTCAGATAACTAAACTCTGATAACTAAACTCTGATAACTAAACTCAGATAACTAAACTCATATAACTAAACTCAGATAACTAAACTCTGATAACTAAACTCAGATAACTAAACTCAGATAACTAAACTCTGATAACTAAACTCATATAACTAAACTCTGATAACTAAACTCATATAACTAAACTCTGATAACTAACTCATATAACTAAACTCTGATAACTAAACTCTGATAACTAAACTCTGATAACTAAACTCATATAACTAAACTCTGATAACTAAACTCTGATAACTAAACTCATATAACTAAACTCTGATAACTAAACTCATATAACTAAACTCAGATAACTAAACTCATATAACTAAACTCTGATAACTAAACTCATATAACTAAACTCATATAACTAAACTCAGATAACTAAACTCATATAACTAAACTCAGATAACTAAACTCAGATAACTAAACTCAGATAACTAAACTCTGATAACTAAACTCATATAACTAAACTCTGATAACTAAACTCATATAACTAAACTCTGATAACTAACTCTGATAACTAAACTCTGATAACTAAACTCATATAACTAAACTCATATAACTAAACTCTGATAACTAAACTCTGATAACTAAACTCATATAACTAAACTCAGATAACTAAACTCATATAACTAAACTCAGATAACTAAACTCAGATAACTAAACTCAGATAACTAAACTCTGATAACTAAACTCTGATAACTAAACTCTGATAACTAAACTCATATAACTAAACTCATATAACTAAACTCAGATAACTAAACTCATATAACTAAACTCAGATAACTAAACTCTGATAACTAAACTCAGATAACTAAACTCTGATAACTAAACTCAGATAACTAAACTCTGATAACTAAACTCTGATAACTAAACTCATATAACTAAACTCATATAACTAAACTCAGATAACTAAACTCATATAACTAAACTCAGATAACTAAACTCAGATAACTAAACTCAGATAACTAAACTCTGATAACTAAACTCATATAACTAAACTCTGATAACTAAACTCATATAACTAAACTCAGATAACTAAACTCAGATAACTAAACTCAGATAACTAAACTCTGATAACTAAACTCTGATAACTAAACTCATATAACTAAACTCATATAACTAAACTCAGATAACTAAACTCATATAACTAAACTCTGATAACTAAACTCAGATAACTAAACTCTGATAACTAAACTCAGATAACTAAACTCAGATAACTAAACTCTGATAACTAAACTCATATAACTAAACTCATATAACTAAACTCAGATAACTAAACTCATATAACTAAACTCAGATAACTAAACTCAGATAACTAAACTCAGATAACTAAACTCTGATAACTAAACTCAGATAACTAAACTCTGATAACTAAACTCTGATAACTAAACTCATATAACTAAACTCATATAACTAAACTCAGATAACTAAACTCATATAACTAAACTCTGATAACTAAACTCATATAACTAAACTCATATAACTAAACTCAGATAACTAAACTCATATAACTAAACTCAGATAACTAAACTCAGATAACTAAACTCAGATAACTAAACTCTGATAACTAAACTCAGATAACTAAACTCAGATAACTAAACTCAGATAACTAAACTCTGATAACTAAACTCATATAACTAAACTCAGATAACTAAACTCATATAACTAAACTCATATAACTAAACTCAGATAACTAAACTCATATAACTAAACTCAGATAACTAAACTCATATAACTAAACTCAGATAACTAAACTCTGATAACTAAACTCTGATAACTAAACTCAGATAACTAAACTCATATAACTAAACTCAGATAACTAAACTCTGATAACTAAACTCAGATAACTAAACTCAGATAACTAAACTCTGATAACTAAACTCTGATAACTAAACTCTGATAACTAAACTCATATAACTAAACTCTGATAACTAAACTCATATAACTAAACTCAGATAACTAAACTCATATAACTAAACTCTGATAACTAAACTCTGATAACTAAACTCATATAACTAAACTCATATAACTAAACTCAGATAACTAAACTCAGATAACTAAACTCAGATAACTAAACTCAGATAACTAAACTCATGATAACTAAACTCTGATAAACTAACTCATATAACTAAACTCATGATAACTAAACTCATATAACTAAACTCTGATAACTAAACTCATGATAACTAAACTCAGATAACTAAACTCATATAACTAAACTCAGATAACTAAACTCATATAACTAAACTCAGATAACTAAACTCTGATAACTAAACTCTGATAACTAAACTCAGATAACTAAACTCATATAACTAAACTCAGATAACTAAACTCTGATAACTAAACTCAGATAACTAAACTCTGATAACTAAACTCTGATAACTAAACTCAGATAACTAAACTCATATAACTAAACTCAGATAACTAAACTCTGATAACTAAACTCAGATAACTAAACTCAGATAACTAAACTCATGATAACTAAACTCTGATAACTAAACTCTGATAACTAAACTCATATAACTAAACTCTGATAACTAAACTCATATAACTAAACTCAGATAACTAAACTCATATAACTAAACTCTGATAACTAAACTCTGATAACTAAACTCATATAACTAAACTCATATAACTAAACTCAGATAACTAAACTCATATAACTAAACTCAGATAACTAAACTCAGATAACTAAACTCAGATAACTAAACTCTGATAACTAAACTCATATAACTAAACTCTGATAACTAAACTCATATAACTAAACTCTGATAACTAACTCTGATAACTAAACTCAGATAACTAAACTCATATAACTAAACTCAGATAACTAAACTCATATAACTAAACTCAGATAACTAAACTCTGATAACTAAACTCAGATAACTAAACTCAGATAACTAAACTCTGATAACTAAACTCAGATAACTAAACTCAGATAACTAAACTCATATAACTAAACTCAGATAACTAAACTCATATAACTAAACTCATATAACTAAATTCATATAACTAAACTCATATAACTAAACTCATATAACTAAACTCTGATAACTAAACTCTGATAACTAAACTCTGATAACTAAACTCATATAACTAAACTCTGATAACTAAACTCATATAACTAAACTCAGATAACTAAACTCTGATAACTAAACTCTGATAACTAAACTCATATAACTAAACTCTGATAACTAAACTCATATAACTAAACTCTGATAACTAAACTCATATAACTAAACTCTGATAACTAAACTCTGATAACTAAACTCTGATAACTAAACTCTGATAACTAAACTCATATAACTAAACTCTGATAACTAAACTCAGATAACTAAACTCATATAACTAAACTCTGATAACTAAACTCATATAACTAAACTCAGATAACTAAACTCATATAACTAAACTCAGATAACTAAACTCATATAACTAAACTCTGATAACTAAACTCTGATAACTAAACTCATATAACTAAACTCATATAACTAAACTCAGATAACTAAACTCATATAACTAAACTCAGATAACTAAACTCTGATAACTAAACTCTGATAACTAAACTCAGATAACTAAACTCATATAACTAAACTCAGATAACTAAACTCTGATAACTAAACTCAGATAACTAAACTCAGATAACTAAACTCTGATAACTAAACTCATATAACTAAACTCTGATAACTAAACTCATATAACTAAACTCTGATAACTAACTCTGATAACTAAACTCTGATAACTAAACTCTGATAACTAAACTCATATAACTAAACTCTGATAACTAAACTCTGATAACTAAACTCATATAACTAAACTCTGATAACTAAACTCATATAACTAAACTCAGATAACTAAACTCATATAACTAAACTCTGATAACTAAACTCTGATAAACTAAACTCATATAACTAAACTCATATAACTAAACTCATATAACTAAACTCATATAACTAAACTCAGATAACTAAACTCAGATAACTAAACTCAGATAACTAAACTCTGATAACTAAACTCATATAACTAAACTCTGATAACTAAACTCATATAACTAAACTCTGATAACTAAACTCTGATAACTAAACTCTGATAACTAAACTCATATAACTAAACTCAGATAACTAAACTCATATAACTAAACTCAGATAACTAAAACTCCTTATAACTAAACTCAGATAACTAAACTCAGATAACTAAACTCTGATAACTAAAACTCAGATAACTAAACTCTGATAACTAAACTCTGATAACTAAACTCAGATAACTAAACTCATATAACTAAACTCAGATAACTAAACTCATATAACTAAACTCATATAACTAAACTCAGATAACTAAACTCATATAACTAAACTCAGATAACTAAACTCTGATAACTAAACTCTGATAACTAAACTCAGATAACTAAACTCATATAACTAAACTCAGATAACTAAACTCTGATAACTAAACTCAGATAACTAAACTCAGATAACTAAACTCTGATAACTAAACTCATATAACTAAACTCTGATAACTAAACTCATATAACTAAACTCTGATAACTAACTCATATAACTAAACTCTGATAACTAAACTCTGATAACTAAACTCTGATAACTAAACTCATATAACTAAACTCTGATAACTAAACTCTGATAACTAAACTCATATAACTAAACTCTGATAACTAAACTCATATAACTAAACTCTGATAACTAAACTCTGATAACTAAACTCATATAACTAAACTCATATAACTAAACTCAGATAACTAAACTCATATAACTAAACTCAGATAACTAAACTCAGATAACTAAACTCAGATAACTAAACTCTGATAACTAAACTCATATAACTAAACTCTGATAACTAAACTCATATAACTAAACTCTGATAACTAACTCTGATAACTAAACTCTGATAACTAAACTCATATAACTAAACTCATATAACTAAACTCTGATAACTAAACTCTGATAACTAAACTCATATAACTAAACTCAGATAACTAAACTCATATAACTAAACTCAGATAACTAAACTCAGATAACTAAACTCAGATAACTAAACTCTGATAACTAAACTCTGATAACTAAACTCTGATAACTAAACTCTGATAACTAAACTCATATAACTAAACTCATATAACTAAACTCAGATAACTAAACTCATATAACTAAACTCTGATAACTAAACTCAGATAACTAAACTCTGATAACTAAACTCAGATAACTAAACTCTGATAACTAAACTCTGATAACTAAACTCATATAACTAAACTCATATAACTAAACTCAGATAACTAAACTCATATAACTAAACTCAGATAACTAAACTCAGATAACTAAACTCAGATAACTAAACTCTGATAACTAAACTCATATAACTAAACTCTGATAACTAAACTCTGATAACTAAACTCATATAACTAAACTCATATAACTAAACTCAGATAACTAAACTCATATAACTAAACTCAGATAACTAAACTCAGATAACTAAACTCAGATAACTAAACTCTGATAACTAAACTCAGATAACTAAACTCTGATAACTAAACTCTGATAACTAAAGTCATATAACTAAACTCATATAACTAAACTCAGATAACTAAACTCATATAACTAAACTCTGATAACTAAACTCATATAACTAAACTCATATAACTAAACTCAGATAACTAAACTCATATAACTAAACTCAGATAACTAAACTCAGATAACTAAACTCAGATAACTAAACTCTGATAACTAAACTCAGATAACTAAACTCAGATAACTAAACTCAGATAACTAAACTCTGATAACTAAACTCATATAACTAAACTCAGATAACTAAACTCATATAACTAAACTCATATAACTAAACTCAGATAACTAAACTCATATAACTAAACTCAGATAACTAAACTCAGATAACTAAACTCAGATAACTAAACTCTGATAACTAAACTCAGATAACTAAACTCAGATAACTAAACTCAGATAACTAAACTCATATAACTAAACTCATATAACTAAACTCATATAACTAAACTCATATAACTAAACTCAGATAACTAAACTCATATAACTAAACTCTGATAACTAAACTCAGATAACTAAACTCAGATAACTAAACTCAGATAACTAAACTCTGATAACTAAACTCAGATAACTAAACTCTGATAACTAAACTCTGATAACTAAACTCATATAACTAAACTCATATAACTAAACTCAGATAACTAAACTCATATAACTAAACTCATATAACTAAACTCATATAACTAAACTCAGATAACTAAACTCAGATAACTAAACTCAGATAACTAAACTCTGATAACTAAACTCATATAACTAAACTCTGATAACTAAACTCTGATAACTAAACTCATATAACTAAACTCATATAACTAAACTCAGATAACTAAACTCATATAACTAAACTCATATAACTAAACTCAGATAACTAAACTCAGATAACTAAACTCTGATAACTAAACTCAGATAACTAAACTCTGATAACTAAACTCATATAACTAAACTCTGATAACTAAACTCTGATAACTAAACTCTGATAACTAAACTCATATAACTAAACTCAGATAACTAAACTCATATAACTAAACTCAGATAACTAAACTCATATAACTAAACTCAGATAACTAAACTCAGATACTAACTCAGATAACTCTGATAACTAAACTCAGATAACTAAACTCTGATAACTAAACTCATATAACTAAACTCTGATAACTAAACTCTGATAACTAAACTCTGATAACTAAACTCATATAACTAAACTCAGATAACTAAACTCATATAACTAAACTCTGATAACTAAACTCATATAACTAAACTCATATAACTAAACTCATATAACTAAACTCAGATAACTAAACTCAGATAACTAAACTCATATAACTAAACTCATATAACTAAACTCAGATAACTAAACTCATATAACTAAACTCAGATAACTAAACTCTGATAACTAAACTCATATAACTAAACTCATATAACTAAACTCATATAACTAAACTCATATAACTAAACTCAGATAACTAAACTCAGATAACTAAACTCATATAACTAAACTCATATAACTAAACTCAGATAACTAAACTCAGATAACTAAACTCATATAACTAAACTCATATAACTAAACTCAGATAACTAAACTCAGATAACTAAACTCAGATAACTAAACTCATATAACTAAACTCAGATAACTAAACTCTGATAACTAAACTCATATAACTAAACTCAGATAACTAAACTCAGATAACTAAACTCATATAACTAAACTCATATAACTAAACTCTGATAACTAAACTCAGATAACTAAACTCTGATAACTAAACTCTGATAACTAAACTCATATAACTAAACTCTGATAACTAAACTCATATAACTAAACTCAGATAACTAAACTCATATAACTAAACTCTGATAACTAAACTCTGATAACTAAACTCATATAACTAAACTCATATAACTAAACTCAGATAACTAAACTCATATAACTAAACTCAGATAACTAAACTCAGATAACTAAACTCAGATAACTAAACTCTGATAACTAAACTCATATAACTAAACTCTGATAACTAAACTCATATAACTAAACTCTGATAACTAACTCTGATAACTAAACTCTGATAACTAAACTCATATAACTAAACTCATATAACTAAACTCTGATAACTAAACTCTGATAACTAAACTCATATAACTAAACTCAGATAACTAAACTCATATAACTAAACTCAGATAACTAAACTCAGATAACTAAACTCAGATAACTAAACTCTGATAACTAAACTCTGATAACTAAACTCTGATAACTAAACTCTGATAACTAAACTCATATAACTAAACTCATATAACTAAACTCAGATAACTAAACTCATATAACTAAACTCTGATAACTAAACTCAGATAACTAAACTCTGATAACTAAACTCAGATAACTAAACTCTGATAACTAAACTCTGATAACTAAACTCATATAACTAAACTCATATAACTAAACTCAGATAACTAAACTCATATAACTAAACTCAGATAACTAAACTCAGATAACTAAACTCAGATAACTAAACTCTGATAACTAAACTCATATAACTAAACTCTGATAACTAAACTCTGATAACTAAACTCATATAACTAAACTCATATAACTAAACTCAGATAACTAAACTCATATAACTAAACTCAGATAACTAAACTCAGATAACTAAACTCAGATAACTAAACTCTGATAACTAAACTCAGATAACTAAACTCTGATAACTAAACTCTGATAACTAAACTCATATAACTAAACTCATATAACTAAACTCAGATAACTAAACTCATATAACTAAACTCTGATAACTAAACTCATATAACTAAACTCATATAACTAAACTCAGATAACTAAACTCATATAACTAAACTCAGATAACTAAACTCAGATAACTAAACTCTGATAACTAAACTCAGATAACTAAACTCAGATAACTAAACTCAGATAACTAAACTCATGATAACTAAACTCATATAACTAAACTCAGATAACTAAACTCATATAACTAAACTCATATAACTAAACTCAGATAACTAAACTCTGATAACTAAACTCTGATAACTAAACTCATGATAACTAAACTCATGATAACTAAACTCATATAACTAAACTCATATAACTAAACTCAGATAACTAAACTCATATAACTAAACTCATGATAACTAAACTCAGATAACTAAACTCAGATAACTAAACTCATGATAACTAAACTCAGATAACTAAACTCAGATAACTAAACTCATATAACTAAACTCATATAACTAAACTCATATAACTAAACTCATATAACTAAACTCATATAACTAAACTCTGATAACTAAACTCATATAACTAAACTCAGATAACTAAACTCAGATAACTAAACTCTGATAACTAAACTCAGATAACTAAACTCTGATAACTAAACTCTGATAACTAAACTCATATAACTAAACTCATATAACTAAACTCAGATAACTAAACTCATATAACTAAACTCATATAACTAAACTCATATAACTAAACTCAGATAACTAAACTCAGATAACTAAACTCATGATAACTAAACTCATGATAACTAAACTCATGATAACTAAACTCTGATAACTAAACTCATATAACTAAACTCATATAACTAAACTCATATAACTAAACTCATATAACTAAACTCAGATAACTAAACTCAGATAACTAAACTCAGATAACTAAACTCTGATAACTAAACTCAGATAACTAAACTCTGATAACTAAACTCTGATAACTAAACTCATATAACTAAACTCAGATAACTAAACTCAGATAACTAAACTCATATAACTAAACTCATATAACTAAACTCAGATAACTAAACTCATATAACTAAACTCAGATAACTAAACTCTGATAACTAAACTCATATAACTAAACTCTGATAACTAAACTCTGATAACTAAACTCTGATAACTAAACTCATATAACTAAACTCATATAACTAAACTCATATAACTAAACTCAGATAACTAAACTCTGATAACTAAACTCATATAACTAAACTCAGATAACTAAACTCTGATAACTAAACTCTGATAACTAAACTCTGATAACTAAACTCTGATAACTAAACTCATATAACTAAACTCATATAACTAAACTCAGATAACTAAACTCAGATAACTAAACTCATATAACTAAACTCATATAACTAAACTCTGATAACTAAACTCAGATAACTAAACTCATATAACTAAACTCAGATAACTAAACTCTGATAACTAAACTCTGATAACTAAACTCATATAACTAAACTCAGATAACTAAACTCAGATAACTAAACTCAGATAACTAAACTCATATAACTAAACTCTGATAACTAAACTCATATAACTAAACTCATATAACTAAACTCAGATAACTAAACTCAGATAACTAAACTCAGATAACTAAACTCTGATAACTAAACTCATATAACTAAACTCATATAACTAAACTCATATAACTAAACTCGATAACTAAACTCAGATAACTAAACTCATATAACTAAACTCATATAACTAACTCAGATAACTAAACTCATATAACTAAACTCAGATAACTAAACTCTGATAACTAAACTCATATAACTAACTCATATAACTAAACTCATATAACTAAACTCATATAACTAAAC
Source organism: Pogonophryne albipinna (assembly GCA_028583405.1). Classification (NCBI taxonomy): domain Eukaryota; kingdom Metazoa; phylum Chordata; class Actinopteri; order Perciformes; family Artedidraconidae; genus Pogonophryne; species Pogonophryne albipinna. Next base: position 56,146 of record JAPTMU010000284.1, read on the forward strand.
TCATATAACTAAACTCAGATAACTAAACTCAGATAACTAAACTCATATAACTAAACTCAGATAACTAAACTCAGATAACTAAACTCATATAACTAAACTCATATAACTAAACTCAGATAACTAAACTCAGATAACTAAACTCAGATAACTAAACTCATATAACTAAACTCAGATAACTAAACTCTGATAACTAAACTCATATAACTAAACTCAGATAACTAAACTCAGATAACTAAACTCATATAACTAAACTCATATAACTAAACTCTGATAACTAAACTCAGATAACTAAACTCTGATAACTAAACTCTGATAACTAAACTCATATAACTAAACTCAGATAACTAAACTCAGATAACTAAACTCATATAACTAAACTCATATAACTAAACTCAGATAACTAAACTCTGATAACTAAACTCATATAACTAAACTCAGATAACTAAACTCAGATAACTAAACTCAGATAACTAAACTCAGATAACTAAACTCATATAACTAAACTCATATAACTAAACTCAGATAACTAAACTCAGATAACTAAACTCATATAACTAAACTCATATAACTAAACTCAGATAACTAAACTCATATAACTAAACTCAGATTACTAAACTCAGATAACTAAACTCATATAACTAAACTCAGATAACTAAACTCTGATAACTAAACTCATATAACTAAACTCATATAACTAAACTCATATAACTAAACTCAGATAACTAAACTCAGATAACTAAACTCATATAACTAAACTCATATAACTAAACTCATATAACTAAACTCAGATAACTAAACTCAGATAACTAAACTCATATAACTAAACTCATATAACTAAACTCAGATAACTAAACTCATATAACTAAACTCAGATAACTAAACTCATATAACTAAACTCATATAACTAAACTCATATAACTAAACTCAGATAACTAAACTCAGATAACTAAACTCATATAACTAAACTCAGATAACTAAACTCTGATAACTAAACTCATATAACTAAACTCAGATAACTAAACTCAGATAACTAAATGTTGTGATGTAACTCAAATAACTTAAAGGAGACCTATCATGCTATATTTAAGTGATATATTGTAGGGCCATACCTATATAAGGTATATTCATACGTTTCTGTTTTCAAAATACCAAACAGATCATGCATTTTAGCCACGCCTCATTTCGCTCTATTTGCTCTTTCCAGCCATGTTTTTGCAGGGGGCTGATTCTGTGAGCTGCAGCTGACCACGCCCCCCTGCAGCTGACCACGACCCCCCTGCAGCTGACCACGACCCCCCTGCAGCTGACCACGACCCCCTGTAGCTGACCACGACCCCCCTGTAGCTGACCACGACCCCCTGTAGCTGACCACAATGGCCGGCCGTGGCCCAACCTCTCATTCCCCTGATAGGTGGAGAGTTGACCAATAGCCGTAGCGCCACCGTCCTGACGTCAGGACAGTGTTCAAATCTGTATCAGTTTTTATCAGATCCGTTGCAGCCCCGTTTTTAGAGATTTGGGTATGGAGGAAAAGAGAGAGGGTTGTGTTTTCTGACACTTGGTGAGTTCCCTGACACACCGGGGACACATATTCATGTATAAAAGACGTACAAAAGTGCATTTTGCATGATAGGTCCCCTTTAATTAAGGAACTTAAAGGTAGTACTCAGATCTTGTACATTAAAGGTGGGGTAGGTAAGTTTGAGAAACCGGCTCGAGATACACTTGTTGTTATATTCCATGGAATGCTCTTAACATCCCGATAGCAATGAATATCTGAAGTGCTTTGACAACAAATCCATACAAAATGTCATCAGTGGAAGCCGCTGTAAAAAGCACGACCAATCATCTGAGCCGGCTAAAGTAACTGGATGGCCTTCCATCTTAACTTATCTCGTGCCCTCATTGGTCATGTGCACGTTCGTGTGTGTTGGAGGAGGGGCTCTGTGAGGAAGGGGCAGATTTGTTCCGGCTGTGTATTTTCAAATTCTAGCGCACTCGAGCTGGTTTCTCCAAAGTGACCTACCCCACCTTTAACCTGCCGTCAAAATGTTCTGCAGATATCTCCTGAACTTCCCCACTCAATCTATCAAGACCCGAGCAGTTCTATTAGAAGTCCAAGGTAAGGCACGGGCCGGCGCATGTCGCTCAAAGGAATCCCTCGCCATATGAACTTTGATCCTCGGAGATAGAGAGGCACAACGTGTCTACTCCCTTAGGATAGGTCTGAGGAACAGCGGGAAGAGAGAAGTAAGAAACAGAGGAAGAGAGGCACAACGTGTCTACGTAAATGCACTAAAATAGTTTGAGGGAAAAGGGTGAAGAAATACAAAGTAAGAAACTGAGGCGTGTGGCGCAATGGCTTTAGCGTTGGTGTTGGGATCAGGGGGTCAGGTTCAAACCCCACTGCAGTCAGCATGTCGTTGTGTCCCTGAGACGCTTCACCCCAAAGTGCTCCTGTGGGGATTGTCCACAGTGTTGAGTATGTGAGTCGCTTTGGATAAAAGCGTCTAACAAGTGACATGTAATGTGATGTCAAACTTTGTGGCTAAACTTGGGAACTAAAATGAGGCACTAAACTCGATCGACTAATCCTCGAGACTCCAATTAGGAACTAAACTCATGAAACAAAATGAACTGAACTCAAGGACTACATTTGGGAACTAAACGCAGGGATTAAACACAGGAATCTATTAGTGCATTTGTCCCCCACAATGCAATGCAAGATCTATGTTGCTGGTTTCTTGCCCTGACTTCATCCTATAAACATTAGGATCCAAATCAGGGAACTAAATTCTGGGATGTATCTCAGAAGACTCATCTCAAGGAACTACATTTTGGGACGTAACTCAAAAAGTGAATTAAGAGAATGAAGCCGTGTCTGCACTTTGTGACTGAACTTGGGAACTAAAATCCTGCTCTGAAACTAAATGAAGGAACTCAAATGTGGGAGCTGAACACAGGAATGTAACAGTACATTTCTCTCTCCCCACAATGCATTGCAGATCTCTGTTTTGCTGGTTTCTTGCTCTGACTGCATCGTGCTGCACAAGTCTGCCAGTGTGTTCTGCCTGGAAACCGCCTCCTGTGTGTGTGTGTGTGTGTGTGTGTGTGTGTGTGTGTGTGTGTGTGTGTGTGTGTGTGTGTGTGTGTGTGTTTTCCTTTTTTTCATTTCGCAACCTCGCTGAACTTGAGAATGAGAATGAACTCACGTCACCTCGCCTGCTGCCAGAGTCCTGCTTCTTTTGTCCCATGTTTCTCTGCAGCGGCACGTGGAGCTAATCTGAGGACTGCGATAGAAAACTGAAGATTAAAATAAACATCACATATAAATAATAATAATAATCAAAGCTTTTGGTTTTTAAGAAAGGCATTTAAAAACATGTTAGAGTTCAATCTGATGTCCACCGACTGCACTGAACAAGACGTGCATTTACAATAAAGGAGAATTTGTGTAAATATGAACCATAAAGACATTCATTCAGGGCGTCTCTATAATATATACATATTTCTACATTTTCTATTTTTAAAATCTGACAGTAATCTGATTACTTCTTTTTTTATGTAATCAAATACGTTTTTTTGTGTTCTTCATTACGTCATCTCGCTGCATGTCTAGTACATGGTTAAAACGAGCAGCCACAACAAAGGAGTGTGAGGGAATAATGGGGGAGGAGGAGGAGGAGGAGGGGTTTCTTCCTCTGGCATTCTTCACTGAGCGGCTGTTTACAACCTCCATGCAGTGAGGAGTCCCTGGGTTCATGGGGGAGGAAAGGAGGGGGTGCAGGAAGAAGACAATAAGGAAATACATTGATGGTCTCTCTCTCTCTCTCTCTCTGTCTGTCTGTCTCTCTCTCTCTCTGTCTCTCTCTCTGTCTGTCTGTCTGTCTGTCTCTCTCTCTCTCTCTCTCTCTGTCTCTCTGTCTGTCTCTCTGTCTGTCTGTCTCTCTATCTGTCTGTCTCTCTGTCTATCTATGGATATACCAAAAAAACTACGTACAGTATACGATTGCAAAGTAAGCGTTCAAAATCAGATCAAACTTTATTTATAACGCACTTTTCCCACAAAATTATTCAGTCATTAAATATACATTATTTATGTTGATAATGATATTTTTGTTTTGATAATTTTCTATAAATATATAATAATAATTAAATTGCATTTTCTCACCTTTAATTCTATTATTTTTCTATAAATAAATATATAGTAATATTCATAATAATATTAATAATTAAACTGTATTTACTCACCTTTAATCGTGTTTATTTGTATTTATTATTTCTGTGTGTCTCTCCCTCCACATGCCTCCTCTGCGCGCCCCCGCCGACGCGCTCCAACCTTTCCCCCA
>JAPTMU010000284.1:65494-169419 GCA_028583405.1 Pogonophryne albipinna
ACCCTTTACCCCAGCCTCCACAGAACCCTTTACCCCAGCCTCCACAGAACCCTTTACCCCAGCCTGCACGGAACCCTTTACTCCAGCCTGCACAGACCCCCTCACAGATCCCCTCGCCACCTCTGCTCTGCCAGGTGTTCAGCAGCCGCTCAGGGTTGATCTCCGCCTTCGTGCAGGCGCCCATGCAGGTGTTCGTTGTGCCACAGGCGTCCGCAGCGCCGCACGCCGTCATGACGCTGGGCAACACTAAGCTCCTCCCCCTGGCGCCGGCGCCCGTCTACCTGCCGTCCGGAGCGAGCGGCGGCGTCACGCAGGCAGACTTCTCCCGACGCCGAAACTACGTCTGCAACTTCCCCGGCTGCAAGAAAACCTACTTTAAGAGCTCGCACCTGAAGGCTCACCTGCGCACACACACAGGTGAGGCTCTGCTTTCATTGGTCAGCTCATTTGAAGCCATCTTCAGTCTCAGGATCCATGTGTCTGATCCTCTCCAGAAGGAGTCATCACATACAGAGACTAGTTCCTGAACAGTGTCCTTCACATGCTGATATCCAAGAGAGGGAGTCACACAGTCACAAGATGGAGGAATAGAAAGCAGTATTCAATGTTTACTTCAGATTAGCTCCACGTCAGAAATGAGCATGCTTGATGTCTCTCTCCATAGAGGCTGAATCATCATGTTAATCACATAGCTATCATCTGCCTCAAACAGTCCTGATGCTCTTCTAGGTAATCACACATCCTGTCATGTTCACAGCTACAGTTGATACCTTTGTTAGCATGCTACTCTCATGTTGGAGGAGGACACTCAGTGTTTTCCCAACACTATAGTAATGAAGGGTTCTGGTTCTGCTGTTCCCCTGCAGGCGAGAAGCCGTTCAGCTGTCACTGGGAAGGCTGCGATAAGAAGTTTGCCCGATCCGACGAGCTGTCGCGACACCGCCGGACGCACACGGGGGAGAAGAAGTTTGTCTGCAGCGTCTGCGAGCGGCGCTTCATGCGCAGCGATCACCTGACCAAACACGCCCGGCGTCACATGACCACAAAGAGGGCTTCGTCGTGGAGCGTCGAGCCCCGGGACCTCAACAGAGGCCCCGCCCCCTCACTTCCTGTCGGCGTGCTGGTGAGCACCGCCAACTAACAGTCAACTCAGGAACCAAACTGTGACTCTCAATCAGCTCCACATCCGGAGGAACTTTTTTTCTACAGATATCTCTGCTGGCCAGAAGCTGAGAGCCGGCTGCGTCTGCGTGAAGTCAAATCAACTCTTTAGGGTTTATCTTAGAGATCGTCAGGTGAACTAAAGGTAGCTTCCCTTCTTTCCCTCTACCAGCGACCCTCTGAGGCTAAAACGCTCAGTACACTCCACAACCCCTAAAATCTGAATGCTAACGTTAGCATGTTAGCATGATAATGTCAAAACATTTTAACTTCCTGATTTTTAGCATGTTAACAAGCTCAAAGTTAAATGCTAACATTTATGATGTAACGCTTAGAGTTTTACATGCTATCATGCCAACTTTCATAAGCTGACATAGGTGCAATTAGCATGCTAACGTTAGGCCGTTAGCATGCTAATGTCAAAACATTTTAATTTCCGGATTTTTAGCATGTTAACGACTCAAAGTTACGATGCTAACAATTAGTATGTAACGCTAAGCATTGTACATGGTATTATTCTAACTTTTTAATAAGCGGACATAGGTGCAATTAGCATGCTAACGTTAGCATTAGCGCTGTTCCACTGATTTTTAAGATATCTGCAGCCCTTTTAAAATAAACAGTAACCTTTAATTTTCCACCACAGTTGTTGTGTTTAGAAATCAGACTCAAAGCCCACAGACAATATGAGGTTTAAGGTGTTTTAAACGTATATATATTGAGATAAAGATCTAATTAAATCGTGCAGACGCAGCCGGCGGACGTCGGATCGAGCTTCCCGACATCCTCAGGACGTTTTATTCCACAAACTCACCGTAAAGGAGGACGAGGCGACAGGCTGCTACTCTCACGGACAGACACCAACAGAAACCTGACATTGCACTGGATTTTTTTAATCTTGCTTGTTTTTGTACTCTCCGTGTAAACTCATGTTTACTTCAATGTTTAGCAAAGATGTATGCACTCTTTTTATTTGTTGCCAAAGCCTCTGTATTGTGCTTCTGTTATTATTGTTATTATTGTTATTATTATTATTATTAGTCTGTAAATACTGTAAATATATTGATATATGAACGTGACGTGTATTCCAGTCTGCATTTATTGTATGAACTCTGACAGTATTCCTCGCTGTGAGAATACCTACTATCTTCACACGGTCATTATTTAATGAGGAAGAAGTGCTGGTTTCTCCACAGCCTGATTGGCCCATCGTGTAGCCAGTAAGAAAATACCTCGTTATTAAATGTTATTCTTAATAATAACGGCTTATATCTGAATAATCCCATCTTCTGAACATTTGCCTGTAAGCGATGTTGAATATGGCTTTTATAATAAAAACGTACCATGAAAAATACGTGTTGTTTATTATTTCCCAATACATTACATCCAGTGGTTTCAGGTTCTATTAGTGCATGCTGATGGTCTGCAGAGGCTCAAGTCCCTGTGTCCTCCAGAGGGAGCTTCTTAAACATGATGTATAAGCATGTGCTTCTGAACGGACCCCACATGGAACGTGTTGAGATGTTTTACTCTCTAATCAGAAAACAGAGTCTTTAAAGCTGTTTTAACATCTTAGTGTTATTTTGAAGACGTAGGTCAGAGAGAGGATCTTTACATGATAGGTCTTTATATAAAGCACATGTCCTGTATCTGTGTATATATATAGTGTGTATATATCTGTATATAGTGTGTGTATATATCTGTATATAGTGTGTGTATATATATCTTTATATAGTGTATATCTGCTCGACGACAGCAGCGCTGTTCGTGTTTGTTACAAAACATAAGAGCTACACAGCACCCGGTAACAGCGATCAACCAATCAGGAGCCAGCACTCAGGGGGTGTGACCAATGGGAGAGCGGCGCGTGATTGGCTGGATGAGGAACCCGCCCACTTGCCTTACTGACCGACATTCACAAGAAGCCAAAGAAATGAAGTAAAAATATAAACAGCAGAGTAACAGCGACCCCCCGTGGCGGAGCGCGGTGCTGCAGCTTCTTCAACAACATTAAACACAACAATACATAATATACCTATTTACACAGGGGGAAGTACTCAGATATACTGCAGGTATATATAGATATACATAATAGAACAATTAAATTAAATATAATACAGTAAAGCAAAAAAACATCATTTAAAAATGAATGGAAACACAAGACGTTTAAGTACAAATCTGTACTTTGTTTTTCACTTTCCAAAACGATATTGCACATATTGTATTATTCCAAGTACTGTGCAATAGTATACTGCAAGTAGTTTTTTAGTATATCCAGATTACATGTACATCATTTTCTATATCTGAACGTAAAAAGCTTCAATTGTTTTTCATACTTTTTATACTGTGTTTATGTTTGAACCAAATACACTCAGATCAGGTACTTGAGTAGAAGTACTCAGATCAGGTACTTGAGTAGAAGTACTCAGATCAGGTACTTGAGTAGAAGTACTCAGATCAGCTACTTGAGTAGAAGTAGAAGTACTCAGATCTTGTACTTGAGTAAAAGTAGAAGTACTCAGATCATGTATTTGAGTAAAAGTAGAAGTACTCAGATCTTGTACTTGAGTAAAAGTAGAAGTACTCAGATCTTGTACTTGAGTAAAAGTAGAAGTACTCAGATCTTGTACTTGAGTAAAAGTAGAAGTACTCAGATCATGTATTTGAGTAAAAGTAGAAGTACCAGAGTGTAGGAATACTCTGTCACAGTAAAAGTAGTCGTTGTGCAGATTGGTCCATTTCAGAATAATATATATGATATGTTTTATAATACTTATAATGTCCACAAACCCCCCCCCTGTGGCCAGGGGGCGTTACTACTGGTTGCCCTACATTTTCAGCCAATCAGAGCGCTGCATTCCGGAAACAGCTGATCAGCACCGCTTGTTTCTGTGAGAGGGAACATTTAGGTTGTATTTATGTAATTCTTTAGAAAGATAAATAACATCTAAGTTATAACACACACCAGAATCCAGCCGTTAAAGTAGTTGCATGATGATATGAGAAAATAAAGCATTTAAAAACATGTAACTTAACGTTAGGTTTACCTTCTGCCGTTTCAACGCGACTTATCACTTCCTCTTTAGCAACATTATACAAAACAATACATATTATAGGCCTACCTATTTACACATGTGGAAGTACTCAGATTGACATGATTTGTTATCGATGAAACCATCCAACGTTATATGGAAGTAACTTAGACCATAAACTAATTACAACTAAACTAAGAGGTTTCTTGATCACAGTTCAGCTTCTGAAATGTAATATTAGCTGCTTTTGGTTTTAATGGAGTATTTTCTCTACAATGAGTACTACACAATACTTGAACATGAGTATTTTCTCTACAATGAGTACTACACAATACTTGAACATGAGTATTTTCTCTACAATGAGTACTACACAATACTTGAACATGAGTATTTTCTCTACAATGAGTACTACACAATACTTGAACATGAGTATTTTCTCTACAATGAGTACTACACAATACTTGAACATGAGTATTTTCTCTACAATGAGTACTACACAATACTTGAACATGAGTATTTTAACAGTGTGGTATATTATGTATAAAGTGTTTGAACAGACTTTTAACCTGGTAGTTTAACTAATAGGCTATACAGTCGTTTAAATGAAATTAAACCGGTTCATTAATGTTGTGGCAGTCTCATCACGACTTATAACTAGTGATGGCAGTATGACCCTGGACTTCCTATTCCATAGAAGCAGAAGGCTTGTTTGAGACTAGTGATGGCAGTATGACCCTGGACTTCCTATTCCATAGAAGCAGAAGGCTTGTTTGAGACTAGTGATGGCAGTATGACCCTGGACTTCCTATTCCATAGAAGCAGAAGGCTTGTTTGAGACTAGTGATGGCAGTATGACACTGGACTTCCTATTCCATAGAAGCAGAAGGCTTGTTTGAGACGCGCTGCGGCCTCCAAAGTAGACGAGAATAGCCGATCGCAGCGAGGGAGGTGTCAGAAAGCTCGCCTGAAGTCGGACAGCTCGGAGTCGGCTTCGTCTTCTTCTTTTTCTTCTTCTCTCAGTTTTTTGGCGGATTGCAAACAGCTTGAAGGTGCATACCGCCACCTCCGGAGTCGGCTTGACTCGGTTTGCATTTATAAAGAATGCACACGTGTTTAATCGTTAATGTCAGATATAATCATTGCTTTTCAACTTTAATACTTTAATAACTGATAAAAGTCCATCTCCTCCCAAAACATTTTCCAGCACTCTCTAGTCTCTTCTCAATAACCCAATACACACAAGTATCAATCTTTAATTGCAAATAGAACATGATATGTTTCAAGGCAAAGATACATTAAACCCACTGCAGCCTTGCACTTCGCCAGGAGAGGTCGCTGTAACTGAAGCTTCGAGAAATGAACCTATTTCCGACACAGTTGTCCAAGTGGTTCGACGCTTCATTCAAAGCTTCATTTTGCCATCACGACTTATAACTTCCTGGCAGTATTTAGAACACCGTTTAAAGGTTTTAATGATAAACTAAGTCGTGTTTGAGTCTGAATCTGAGATGTTTTGTAACATCGTTTTTCACACTGTTTTGTAACCTCGCCCAAACAAAGACGTCTGATTCCCCCGCAGGCAGCTGGCCTGCAGCACGTGATCTCTCTACTCGCCACCTGATTGGCTCAGCATAGCGTCAGTTTAAAGGGCCAAGCGCGAGCGGCGTTCCTATTGGCCGACTGCGTTCCGGCGCCAATATTCCAATATAAAAAGGGAGCAGACAGCAGCAGCAACCGCTCAGTCGCTCTCCTGCTTTTAACTTACACACCGTAACTTATTTCATTTTAAACCCGTCACAATGCTTTCTGCTCGCGCGCCTCTGTCCGCGAAGAAGGAGAACTCTCTCAGCAGTGAGATGAACAAGATGGCGCTGGACAAAGAAAACACGGTAAGAACTAAAAGGCAGCTTTTACCGTTAAAATGACTCTTTGTTTGGGTCGTTAAACAAAGGAGCAGCGGTTTGTACATGACATTGCATTTAGCTGACGCTTTTATCCAAAGCGACTTACAATAAGTACATTCGACCAGGAAGACACAACCTTGAAGAAAACCGAATCATAAAGTACTTCAGGTTTCATGGAGCCAAACAATCAGTTTGTACCCACTGCAGCTTTATCTCGTGTGTGTTTCACTCGGATCCGATTAAATAAACTGTTTTAATCAGATTATTGTTTCTCTCTTTCAGCCCCCGAGCCTGAACACCACGCGCATTTTAGCGTCTAAAACCGCGCGGAAAATCTTCTCCGACTCTGAGGTGAGTTCAACCAGACTGTTAATATCATATACATATATCTGTATGTATATATCTAAACACACATTAAAGTGTAACATTATTAGTGTTTATGGCGCCTAAAGTGTCAGTTCTGGCGCCAAACTGGACGATCAGCTGTTGCTCTTTCAAATCAGCTGACGTCACTTCCTGTCTTTATTATGAGGAGTTACGTAGAAGTACTGTATTCAGAATATACTTCAAGCAGAAAATTATTATCATCAAAATATAGTTAAAGTATCGACAGTAAAAGTACTCAGACCTTGTGCTTGAGTAAAAGTAGAAGTACTCAGACCTTTTACTTGAGTAGAAGTACCCAGAGTGTAGGAATACTCTGTTACAGTAAAAGTCCTGCATTCAAAATGTTCCTCAAGTGAAAGTAGAAAAGTATTCTCATCAAAATATAGTGAAAGACAGTAAAAGTAGTCGTTGTGCAGATTGGTCCATTTCAGAATAATATATATGATATGTTTTATAATGATTGATCATGAAAGTGTTCTCAAAGCTGGTGAAGGTGCAGCTAGTCTGAATGGCTTTGTAGACTGCAGGGTAGCTGGTGAAGGTGCAGCTAGTCTGAATGGCTTTGTAGACTGCAGGGTAGCTGTTGGATTTACTCCAGGTGGAACTAAAGGCTGATTCAACACTTGGTTAGATTTCAGATCATTCATCCAGATCTGTGAAGTAACTAAAGGTATTAAATACATGTAGTGGAGAAGAAGTACACCATGTACCTCTGAACTGTAGAGGGATAGAAGTACACAGTAGCAGAACATGGAAATACTCAAGTAGTATGTGCACCATTGGACAGACTGTGTTCATGGTTTAGTATGTAGTAGTATCTGTATACACAGAGCAGTATCTGTGTACATTGTGAAGTATCTGTACACAGTGTAGTATTTGTAGTATCAGCGTCTGACCGCCTGTCTCTCAGCCCAAAACGATGAAGAAGATGGAGGAAGAGGAGCCGCTGTTGAAGGAGAACCCTCGGCGCTTCGTGGTCTTCCCGATCCAGTACCACGACATCTGGCAGATGTACAAGAAGGCCGAGGCGTCGTTCTGGACCGCGGAGGAGGTACGTCCTGCTCTTCAGAACCTCAAAGCTTTATTAGTCCCTCAGAGGGGAACGTTATGCACTTCCTGTCTGTGTCTGAGAGCAGCTGATCTTAACTTCCTGTCTGCAGGTGGATCTGTCCAAGGACGTGCAGCACTGGGAGGCTCTGAAGGACGACGAGAGGTTCTTCATCTCTCACGTGTTGGCCTTCTTCGCCGCCAGCGACGGCATCGTCAACGAGAACCTGGTGAGACGTTAGAGAACCTGGTGAGAGTTCAGAGACGTTAGAGAACCTGGTGAGAGTTCAGAGACGTTAGAGAACCTGGTGAGAGTTCAGAGACGTTAGAGAACCTGGTGAGAGTTCAGAGACGTTAGAGAACCTGGTGAGAGTTCAGAGACGTTAGAGAACCTGGTGAGAGTTCAGAGACGTTGGAGAACCTGGTGAGAGTTCAGAGACGTTAGAGAACCTGGTGAGAGTTCAGAGACGTTAGAGATCCTGGTGAGAGTTCAGAGACGTTAGAGAACCTGGTGAGAGTTCAGAGACGTTAGAGAACCTGGTGAGAGTTCAGAGACGTTAGAGAACCTGGTGAGAGTTCAGAGACGTTGGAGAGAGTTCAGAGACGTTGGAGAACCTGGTGAGAGTTCAGAGACGTTAGAGAACCTGGTGAGAGTTCAGAGACGTTAGAGAACCTGGTGAGAGTTCAGAGACGTTAGAGAACCTGGTGAGAGTTCAGAGACGTTAGAGAACCTGGTGAGAGTTCAGAGACGTTGTTGTCTTTGCACTCTGCTGATTGGCTGTGATACTCTGCTGATTGGCTGTGATACTCTCTCTGCTGATTGGCTGTGACTAACTTGCTGTTCCTCGTGTCTCCACCAGGTGGAGCGCTTCTCACAGGAGGTGCAGGTGACGGAGGCCAGGTGTTTCTATGGTTTCCAGATCGCCATGGAGAACATCCACTCAGAGATGTACAGCCTCCTGATCAACACCTACATCAAGGAGCCCGCCGAGAGGTGAGTCACACGGTCTGATGGTGTGTTCAATGACCCTGACAGTAATCAGTACAGGGCTGAACGGTAACTTTTAAAAGTGGTTTCCAGGACACCAGGCATCAGCTTTTGGTTGCCAAAGCTGAAAATACGGTTGCCATTTTTAGTCAGCTTATATTTTAAATAATTAAAGGTGGGGTAGGGTTTGGAGAAACCAGTTCAAGTGCGCTAGAATTTGAAAAAACATGCCACTTCCTCACAGAGCCCCTCCTCCAACACACACGAACGCGCACATGACCAATGAGGGCACGAGATCCGTTTGTGCACAGATGGAAGGCTGACAGGCAGGTAGGCCATCCAGTTACTTTAGCCGGCTCAGATGATTGGTCGTGCTTTTTACAGAACTACGGCTTCAAAGCACTTCAGATATTCATTGCTATCAGGACGTTAAGAGCATTCCATGGAATATAACAACAAGTGCATCTCGAGCCGGTTTCTCAAACTTACCTACCCCACCTTTAATTACTATACAGTTATACATCAACTTAATAATGAACATGTGACACAAAAGAATGTTCAAATGCTTTACAATAAGTAATTAACGCACTTATTTGAAAGGTGGTAGGAAACTTGTCCACCCTCAATGGCTGGGATACAAAACACCAGGAGTGCAGCTGCTGTTCTTCACAGAGTCACTAGTCTCTTGACCTCTGTGCTGACCCCACCACAGACCCACTGGCCCTTCAGCATCAAAGTCTTGACCTCTGTGCTGACCCCACCACAGACCCACTGGCCCTTCAGCATCGAAGTCTTGACCTCTGTGCTGACCCCACCACAGACCCACTGGCCCTTCAGCATCAAAGTCTTGACCTCTGTGCTGACCCCACCACAGACCCACTGGCCCTTCAGCATCGAAGTCTTGACCTCTGTGCTGACCCCACCACAGACCCACTGGCCCTTCAGCATCGAAGTCTTGACCTCTGTGCTGACCCCACCACAGACCCACTGGCCCTTCAGCATCGAAGTCTTGACCTCTGTGCTGACCCCACCACAGACCCACTGGCCCTTCAGCATCGAAGTCTTGGATTGGCCAGACTAATAAATGTCTAATGTTAAATAAATTAAAACCATTCAGTTAGGAATTAGATATTAATGATTAATGCTGTAAATTACCTTAATATGTCTAATTATATTTAAAATGTGTGAATATATTTGTATGCCATTATGTTCCTAAGGTAAAGTTGTTTTGCACTTTTATTTTGGTAGTAATAAGATCGGAACTCTTATTTTGAAGGAACTTCTACAGGAAGTGAATGCACAACGGAGCAGAATGTTTCACAAGACATTCCACATTTCCTCTTTGCGTTCGTTCGGGTTCATCTTGATCTTTGATGTCGACGGTTGGCCACATTTTTTAACCCACAGTCAAACAACTTAATTTGCTTCGCCATTTGTAAAACAAACGGCGCACGCGAGTAAACGTGCATCGCTTTCTGGCTCCGTAATCACACCAATGCACGTCCGACTGGTCGCAACAATAATTACATATCACTCTTAAGAAAACACATAATTAACTTTGATCTATTTTGGGGTGCACATTTAGCCGTCCTTATTTCTTTGTTTGAAAGTGGTTGATATTTTTTCTGAATGGTTGCCCCTGGCAACAGTTACTGTCGAGCCCTGCAGTATCTGGAGACTCATTGTTGGAGGTGTGTGGTGCAGTGGATAGAGCGTTGGCGTTCGGATCAGGGGTCACAGGTTCAAACCCCACTGCAGTCCGCATGTCGTTGTGTCCCTGAGACCCTTCACCCCAAAGTGCTCCTGAGGGGATCGCCCTCAGTCTGTGAGTCGCTTTGGATAAAAGCGTCTAACAAGTGATGTAATGTTATTGTTCTCGTCCCCTCAGAGAGTTCCTGTTTAACGCGGTGGAGACGCTGCCCTGCGTGAAGAAGAAGGCCGACTGGGCCATCAACTGGATCGGGAACAAGAGCGCCAACTATGGTGAGAGGGGGGTCCGGGGTCCATGTTGACATCCTTTAGTCATCAATATCTGACAGGAAGTGCTGCTGAGTCAGTGAGTGAGAGTCTGTGATGATGAGCCGCGCAGGGGTACGGACCTCAGCCAATGATGGGGGCTGACTGCTGCTGCGCTCTGATTGGAGGACGAGTGGTCAGCTGACAGAGCGGCAGCAGCAGGAAACAGACGCCGTGCTGAACAGACAGTGAACGCACCGTGTTGAGTTCAAATGACAGAAAATTAGATGCAACATGGTCAGAGTTAAACACATAATACACATTTAAATAACAAAGTAACTATTGAAGCTAGATCTCACTGGTTCTAACTGTGGCTCTGGTCCTCATGGTTCCTCTGGTTCTAACTGTGGCTCTGGTCCTCATGGTTCCTCTGTTCCTCTGGTTCTAACTGTGGCTCTGGTCCTCATGGTTCCTCTGGTTCTAACTGTGGCTCTGGTCCTCATGGTTCCTCTGGTTCTAACTGTGGCTCTGGTCCTAACTGTGGCTCTTGTCCTCATGGTTCCTCTGGTCCTCATGGTTCCTCTGGTTCTAACTGTGGCTCTGGTCCTCATGGTTCCTCTGGTTCTAACTGTGGCTCTGGTCCTCATGGTTCCTCTGGTTCTAACTGTGGCTCTGGTCCTCATGGTTCCTCTGGTTCTAGTCCTCATGGTTCTAACTGTGGCTCTGGTCCTCATGGTTCCTCTGGTTCTGGTCCTCATGGTTCTAACTGTGGCTCTGGTCCTCATGGTTCTAACTGTGGCTCTGGTCCTCATGGTTCTAACTGGTTCTGGTCCTCATGGTTCCTCTGGTTCTAACTGTGGTTCTGGTCCTCATGGTTCCTCTGGTTCTAACTGGTTCTGGTCCTCAGGAGAGCGCGTGGTGGCCTTCGCGGCCGTGGAGGGGATCTTCTTCTCCGGGTCCTTCGCTGCCATCTTCTGGCTGAAGAAGAGGGGTCTGATGCCCGGACTCACCTTCTCCAACGAGCTCATCAGCAGAGACGAGGTACCACATTATTATTAATATTAATGTGGGGTCTCTGGGATAAAATAATGAAATGATGGGATCCTCTCAATGTGGTGCGTTCAGGGTCTTCACTGTGACTTTGCCTGTCTGATGTTCATTCTGTGGTGCGTTCAGGGTCTTCATTGTGACTTTGCCTGTCTGATGTTCATTCTGTGGTGCGTTCAGGGTCTTCACTGTGACTTTGCCTGTCTGATGTTCATTCTGTGGTGCGTTCAGGGTCTTCACTGTGACTTTGCCTGTCTGATGTTCAAACACCTGGTGAACAAACCGTCTGAAGACACAGTCAGTGACATCATCAGGGACGCCGTGACCATTGAGCAGGTAAGCCCCTCTCCCCGCACCCCCCCACCCCCTCTCTCTGCTTCCTGTCCGTCAGCTAACTCCTCCCCCTCTCTCAGGAGTTCCTGACGGAGTCTCTGCCCGTCAAACTGATCGGGATGAACTGCGATCTGATGAAGCAATACATCGAGTTTGTGGCTGACCGCCTGATGCTGGAGCTGGGCTTCTCCAAGGTACTAATACACACATTTATATATACTAATACATACATTTGTGTATACTAATACACACATTTATATATACCAATACACGCATTTGTATATACTAATACACGCATTTGTGTATACTAATACACACATTTATATATACCAATACACATATTTATATATACTAATACACATATTTATATATACTAATACACGCATTTGTATATACTAATACACGCATTTGTGTATACTAATACACACATTTATATATACCAATACACGCATTTGTGTATACTAATACACGCATTTGTGTATACTAATACACACATTTGTGTATACTAATATACATATTTATATATACTAATACACACATTTGTATATACTAATACACACATTTGTATATACTAATATACTCATTTGTATATACTAATACACACATTTGTATATACTAATACACACATTTGTATATACTAATACACACATTTGTATATACTAATATACTCATTTGTATATACTAATACACACATTTGTATATACTAATACACACATTTGTATATACTAATACACACATATAATATCTGTCAGTTTGAACTCTTTAATCTCGATGTCAGTCCGTCGTTAATATCTGACAGGAAGTGCTGCTGTTGAGATGAGTGAGAGTCTGTGATGATGAGCCGCGCAGGGGTACGGACCTCAGCCAATGATGGGGGCTGACTGCTGCTGCGCTCTGATTGGAGGACGAGTGGTCAGCTGACAGAGCGGCAGCAGCAGGAAACAGACGCCGCGCTGAACAGACAGTGAACGCACCGTGTTGAGTTCAAAAGATCTCCAGCAGGAAGTTGTGCGTTTGTGTGAACGTGTTGAGTTCAAAGGGTTCTCGTGTGTTCTAGATCTTCCGTGCGGAGAACCCCTTCGACTTCATGGAGAACATTTCTCTGGAGGGCAAGACCAACTTCTTCGAGAAGCGCGTGGGCGAATACCAGAGGATGGGCGTGATGTCGGGGACCAGCGACAACACCTTCAGGCTGGACGCTGACTTCTGAGGCCCTGAACGCACCGCGGAGAGGCCCAGAGGGAGACAGGAACCTCTCCTTTAACCTCCTCTCTGATCTGCACAGTATTTAATCCCGAGAGGAAGACCTACTTAGTTTTATCTAACGTGCTATATTAGTATGTTTCTATAGAACGACCTGATGTGTTTTTAGTTACTTTTGTACAGTTTTTATAATAAAAGGAAATATAATGCACCTAAAAGTCTCCTTTCTGGTAACTGGTGTAGAAATATGATTTACTGATGAAAACATGTTTCATAAATATCATGAAGTCACTGATTGGGAAACAATCAGCTTTCATTTAAAGCCTAGTCACCATTGAAACAGGTCTGGAGCTACTGTGGTAATTCAACAGGCAAAGAGTGGCTGAAAGCCCCCCCCCCCCAAGCAAAGAGTGGCTGAAAGCCCCCCCCCCCCCCCAAAGCAAAGAGTGGCTGAAAGCCCCCCCCCCCCCCCAAGGCAAAGAGTGGCTGAAAGCCCCCCCCCCCCCAAACTAATACCCAGACTGTCAGTAAGGCATCTCAACACGTTCAACACCTCCAACAAAAGTACAAACTAATAACTGGAGTAATTCTCAGGCAATGGGTTAGCTCATTGGTTAGCCTGGTTTAGCTCATTGGTTAGCCTCAGTTAGCTCATTGGTTAGCCTGGGTTAGCTCATTGGTTAGCCTCAGTTAGCTCATTGGTTAGCCTCGGTTAGCTCATTGGTTAGCCTCGGTTAGCTCATTGGTTAGCCTCGGTTAGCTCATTGGTTAGCCTCGGTTAGCTCATTGGTTAGCCTCGGTTAGCTCATTGGTTAGCCTGGGTTAGCTCATCGGTTAGCCTCGGTTAGCTCATCGGTTAGCCTCGGTTAGCCTGGGTTAGCTCATTGGTTAGCCTCAGTTAGCTCATTGGTTAGCCTCGGTTAGCTCATTGGTTAGCCTCAGTTAGCTCATTGGTTAGCTCATTGGTTAGCGCCTCGGTTATCTCATTGGTTAGCCTCGGTTAGCTCATTGGTTAGCTCATTGGTTAGCGCCTCGGTTAGCTCATTGGTTAGCCTCGGTTAGCTCATTGGTTAGCTCATTGGTTAGCCTCGGTTAGCTCATTGGTTAGCGCCTCGGTTAGCTCATTGGTTAGCCTCGGTTAGCTCATTGGTTAGCTCATCGGTTAGCTCATTGGTTAACTCATTGGTTAGCTCATTGGTTAGCCTCGGTTAGCTCATTGGTTAGCTCATCGGTTAGCCTCGGTTAGCTCATTGGTTAGCTCATCGGTTAGCCTGGGTTAGCCTCAGTTAGCTCATTGGTTAGCCTCGGTTAGCTCATTGGTTAGCGCCTCGGTTAGCTCATTGGTTAGCCTCGGTTAGCTCATTGGTTAGCTCATCGGTTAGCCTCGGTTAGCTCATTGGTTAGCTCATCGGTTAGCCTGGGTTAGCCTCAGTTAGCTCATTGGTTAGCCTCGGTTAGCTCATTGGTTAGCTCATTGGTTAACTCATCGGTTAGCCTCGGTTAGCTCATCGGTTAGCTCATTGGTTAGCTCATCGGTTAGCTCATTGGTTAGCCTCGGTTAGCTCATTGGTTAGCCTCGGTTAGCTCATTGGTTGGCTCATCGGTTAGCTCATTGGTTAGCCTCGGTTAGCTCATTGGTTATCCTCGGTTAGCTCATTGGTTAGCTCATCGGTTAGCCTGGGTTAGCTCATCGGTTAGCTCATTGGTTAGCCTCGGTTAGCCTGGATTAGCTCATTGGTTAGCCTCGGTTAGCTCATTGGTTAGCCTCAGTTAGCTCATTGGTTATCCTCGGTTAGCTCATTGGTTAGCTCATTGGTTAGCTCATCGGTTAGCTCATTGGTTAGCCTCGGTTAGCTCATTGGTTAGCTCATCGGTTAGCTCATTGGTTAGCCTCGGTTAGCTCATTGGTTATCCTCGGTTAGCTCATTGGTTAGCTCATTGGTTAGCTCATCGGTTAGCTCATTGGTTAGCCTCGGTTAGCTCATTGGTTAGCTCATCGGTTAGCTCATTGGTTAGCCTCGGTTAGCTCATTGGTTAGCTCATCGGTTAGCTCATCGGTTAGCTCATCGGTTAGCTCATTGGTTAGCTCATCGGTTAGCTCATCGGTTAGCTCATCGGTTAGCTCATCGGTTAGCTCATTGGTTAGCCTCGGTTAGCTCATTGGATTAGTGATGCAAACACAGGTGGTGAAAAGAGAGAACTATTCGAAGCAGAAAGAAACAGCGTAATATGCCATCTGACAAAGGCCTGCGCTGTAATGCTTCCATTAACTGGCTGTTCTTTATACTCAGATCAATAGAGACGGAGATGTTAAGTTATAAATCAAGGGTTTGTATTATTATCTACAGCAGGGGGGGGGGAACATCCTCAGAGGGCCGTACAGATGATTGAACTCAACCTCTGCTTAAAAAAACTAAAATCACAGCCCATTCATTTGGACTTTCTTTCATGCTGTGCAAAGAAAAAGCAACCAATCCAGATATCTCACGCACGCACGCATGCACGCATGTGCACGGTTGTGGCATCTAGGGGGGGGCCAGTGCCCCCCTAACACTGACCTCTGACCCCCCTGTAGCCCCCCTAACAATGAAAAGTGAGATTGTGCAGACACCCTTATGTAAAGTAGAGATGTAACTGTTCATTGCCTTTATTTGTATATAAATATGGTGTGAGTGCAAACATCACGATAACTTAATCTGAAGCTAACAGTAATAACTATAAGATCTGAAATAAATAAGTGTACTGAAACAAATACCAATAACTGGATTGCATTGTTTTCTTATGCGCAATTACTTCATACTGTCTAGTTCTCTTTTTCGTCCTGCATTTATTGGGCCTCCCTCAGAAAATAACTGGCCCCCCTCAGAAAATAACTGGCCCCCAGTCAAATTGGTCTAGAACCGCCACTGGTGGCATGACCACCAACACAGAAAGATATGGACACAAGATGTGTGCACATGTATTTAGTTTCCTATTCATGTGATTTCAGTGGGGGGGGGGGGAGCTGGAAGATTTTTTTATAAATATTGAAGTTAAAGCATCAATCTGGTGCAACTTGAGAGATCTCTGGATCCATCTCTCAACACCCAGATGAAACAGAACTGGAAGCAGATTTTTATTTTTGGATATTTTACAAATCACTCCCTTTTTAAACTATTCTTGTTATTTTTAACAACTTTTTTGTTACTGTCATTTAGTATTTTATACCTGTTTTTCATTTAGTCTCATTAATAACTATAATGATCATATCAAGGTGTGCCTTAACCTCCTCACTGAGCTGAGGTTATGTGAGCCTCTCAGAGAGAGCTCTCTTCCACCTGGTGGTAGAAAAGCTCTTTAAATTCGTTAGCATAGCTAGCTAACCAGATGCTTACAACTAAAGACACAGCCACGCAAACACTGCGGTCTAGATTTCTTCTTCTTTTTAAGTGAGAAGTTGTCCGTCAGTCATCCTCCTCTTCATCAATATAGGTCTCAGATATATCCAGAGCCTGTCTCTGATTGGCTGAAACACCAAACAGATCATTGCAGCATTACCCATAATCCCCTCTGTTTCAGCCCTGTTTCCAAAGTGCTGATTCTCTGTCTGTTACTTTAGATGAAAATAAGGAGCCCCTCCCCACGCCCCTCTGAGAGACATTTGGTTACAAAGAACTCAATGGAGCTCTAGAGGAGATTCAGGTGATAAGGGGGGGGGGGGTTACCTTGTTGCTGATTGGCTAATGGCTACACAAGACAAAACATCGTTATGACATAAAGTGGCCAAAATCTGATCTGCTCATTTTTTAGAAGAGACACGAAGAAGAGGGGACACATGTTGATGAAGAAGAGACATGAAGAAGAGGGGACACATGTTGATGAAGAAGAGACATGAAGAAGAGGGGACACATGTTGATGTAGAAGAGACATGAGGAAGAGGGGACACATGTTGATGTAGAAGAGACATGAAGAAGAGGGGACACATGTTGATGTAGAAGAGACATGAAGAAGAGGGGACACATGTTGATGTAGAAGAGACATGAAGAAGAGGGGACACATGTTGATGTAGAAGAGACATGAAGAAGAGGGAACACATGTTGATGTAGAAGATACATGGAGAAGAGGGGACACATGTTGATGTAGAAGAGACATGAAGAAGAGGGGACACATGTTGATGTAGAAGAGACATGGAGAAGAGGGGACACATGTTGATGTAGAAGAGACATGAAGAAGAGGGGACACATGTTGATGTAGAAGAGACATGGAGAAGAGGGGACACATGTTGATGAAGAAGAGACATGAAGAAGAGGGGACACATGTTGATGAAGAAGAGACATGAAGAAGAGGGGACACATGTTGATGTAGAAGAGACATGAAGAAGAGGGGACACATGTTGATGTAGAAGAGACATAAAGAGGGGACACATGTTGATGTAGAAGAGACATAAAGAAGAGGGGACACATGTTGATGTAGAAGAGACATAAAGAAGAGGGGACACATGTTGATGTAGAAGAGACATAAAGAAGAGGGGACACATGTTGATGTAGAAGAGACATAAAGAAGAGGGGACACATGTTGATGTAGAAGAGACATGGAGAAGAGGGGACACATGGTGATGAGAGACATGAAGAAGAGGGGACACATGTTGATGTAGAAGAGACATGAGGAAGAGGGGACACATGTTGATGTAGAAGAGACATGAGGAAGAGGGGACACATGTTGATGTAGAAGAGACATGAGGAAGAGGGGACACATGTTGATGTAGAAGAGACATGAAGAAGAGGGGACACATGTTGATGTAGAAGAGACATGAGGAAGAGGGGACACATGTTGATGTAGAAGAGACATGAGGAAGAGGGGACACATGTTGATGTAGAAGAGACATGAGGAAGAGGGGACACATGTTGATGTAGAAGAGACATGAGGAAGAGGGGACACATGTTGATGTAGAAGAGACATGAGGAAGAGGGGACACATGTTGATGTAGAAGAGACAGGAAGAAGAGGGGACACATGTTGATGTAGAAGAGACATGAGGAAGAGGGGACACATGTTGATGTAGAAGAGACATGAAGAAGAGGGGACACATGTTGATGTAGAAGAGACATGAAGAAGAGGGGACACGTGTTGATGATAGGGGACTCTTTAAAGCCAGAGTGTAGCATGTAGAGATCAACAGGAGGCTCTGAATGGTTCACACTGAGTTTATTTAAAGTGCAAAAACAGGAAGAAGAATTAAAGACATACTTGGAATATTTGTGCATTGACTTGGTTCCTCAGAAGAATGACACGTGTTACATGATTGGTCGATTGATTGATTGGTTGATTGCGAAGTTATTGATCAGAGATGCTGGCGTTCAGCAGCCTCACGTCTCCCAGGACCTCCAGCTGTGACACCTGGCTCAGGTTCTGGACCCGGTGAGTGAAGTCCAGCTGGTGCTGCCCGTTCACGGCCACCCTGAAGCCCCGCTGCTCGGCCCGGATGATCATCTGCATCGTCAGAGTGTGTTTAAACACATAATACTCATAGTGTAGTGTGAGTGTATTCCCATCTGATCCACTGTGTGTTTTCTCACCTCGAAGTATTGCCCTGCGCTGAAGGGGAAGCAGCCAATCAGCTGCCTCTCCTCGGAGCCCCAGCACTCAGACAGGAAGGAGTTCCTGATGAAGACTCTCTTCTTCAGCCGGGGGTTCAGATGAAGAGCAATGTTTCCTCCAGAGGAGACTCTCAGGTTCACCGCGAAGCTAGAACACACACACACACACACACACACACACACACACACACACACACACACACACACACACACACACACACACACACACACACACACACACACACACACACACACACACACACACACACACACACACACACACACACACACACACACACACACACACACACACACACACACACACACACACACACACACACACACACACACACACACACACACACACACACACTTAAAGTAGAGACACTACATACTGATATACACCTGAACATCAGCAGGAGAGGACTCTTTAAAGAGTCCTCTCCTGCTGATGTTCAGGTGTATATCAGTATGTAGTGTCTCTACTTTAAAGAGTCCTCTCCTGCTGATGTTCAGGTGTATATCAGTATGTAGTGTCTCTACTTTAAAGAGTCCTCTCCTGCTGATGTTCAGGTGTATATCAGTATGTAGTGTCTCTACTTTAAAGAGTCCTCTCCTGCTGATGTTCAGGTGTATATCAGTATGTATTGTCTCTACTTTAAAGAGTCCTCTCCTGCTGATGTTCAGGTGTATATCTGTGAGTAGTGTCTCTACTTTAAAGAGTCCTCTCCTGCTGATGTTCAGGTGTATATCAGTATGTAGTGTCTCTACTTTAAAGAGTCCTCTCCTGCTGATGTTCAGGTGTATATCAGTATGTAGTGTCTCTACTTTAAAGAGTCCTCTCCTCTGATGTTCAGGTGTATATCAGTATGTAGTGTCTCTACTTTAAAGAGTCCTCTCCTGCTGATGTTCAGGTGTATATCAGTATGTAGTGTCTCTACTTTAAAGAGTCCTCTCCTGCTGATGTTCAGGTGTATATCAGTATGTATTGTCTCTACTTTAAAGAGTCCTCTCCTGCTGATGTTCAGGTGTATATCAGTATGTAGTGTCTCTACTTTAAAGAGTCCTCTCCTGCTGATGTTCAGGTGTATATCAGTATGTAGTGTCTCTACTTTAAAGAGTCCTCTCCTGCTGATGTTCAGGTGTATATCAGTATGTAGTGTCTCTACTTTAAAGAGTCCTCTCCTCTGATGTTCAGGTGTATATCAGTATGTAGTGTCTCTACTTTAAAGAGTCCTCTCCTGCTGATGTTCAGGTGTATATCAGTATGTAGTGTCTCTACTTTAAAGAGTCCTCTCCTGCTGATGTTCAGGTGTATATCAGTATGTAGTGTCTCTACTTTAAAGAGTCCTCTCCTGCTGATGTTCAGGTGTATATCAGTATGTAGTGTCTCTACTTTAAAGAGTCCTCTCCTGCTGATGTTCAGGTGTATATCAGTATGTAGTGTCTCTACTTTAAAGAGTCCTCTCATGCTGATGTTCAGGTGTATATCAGTATGTAGTGTCTCTACTTTAAAGAGTCCTCTCCTGCTGATGTTCAGGTGTATATCAGTATGTAGTGTCTCTACTTTAAAGAGTCCTCTCCTGCTGATGTTCAGGTGTATATCAGTATGTAGTGTCTCTACTTTAAAGAGTCCTCTCCTCTGATGTTCAGGTGTATATCAGTATGTAGTGTCTCTACTTTAAAGAGTCCTCTCCTGCTGATGTTCAGGTGTATATCAGTATGTAGTGTCTCTACTTTAAAGAGTCCTCTCCTCTGATGTTCAGGTGTATATCAGTATGTAGTGTCTCTACTTTAAAGAGTCCTCTCCTGCTGATGTTCAGGTGTATATCAGTATGTAGTGTCTCTACTTTAAAGAGTCCTCTCCTGCTGATGTTCAGGTGTATATCAGTATGTAGTGTCTCTACTTTAAAGAGTCCTCTCCTGCTGATGTTCAGGTGTATATCAGTATGTATTGTCTCTACTTTAAAGAGTCCTCTCCTGCTGATGTTCAGGTGTATATCTGTGAGTAGTGTCTCTACTTTAAAGAGTCCTCTCCTGCTGATGTTCAGGTGTATATCAGTATGTAGTGTCTCTACTTTAAAGAGTCCTCTCCTGCTGATGTTCAGGTGTATATCAGTATGTAGTGTCTCTACTTTAAAGAGTCCTCTCCTCTGATGTTCAGGTGTATATCAGTATGTAGTGTCTCTACTTTAAAGAGTCCTCTCCTGCTGATGTTCAGGTGTATATCAGTATGTAGTGTCTCTACTTTAAAGAGTCCTCTCCTGCTGATGTTCAGGTGTATATCAGTATGTATTGTCTCTACTTTAAAGAGTCCTCTCCTGCTGATGTTCAGGTGTATATCTGTGAGTAGTGTCTCTACTTTAAAGAGTCCTCTCCTGCTGATGTTCAGGTGTATATCAGTATGTAGTGTCTCTACTTTAAAGAGTCCTCTCCTGCTGATGTTCAGGTGTATATCAGTATGTAGTGTCTCTACTTTAAAGAGTCCTCTCCTCTGATGTTCAGGTGTATATCAGTATGTAGTGTCTCTACTTTAAAGAGTCCTCTCCTGCTGATGTTCAGGTGTATATCAGTATGTAGTGTCTCTAC
Source organism: Pogonophryne albipinna (assembly GCA_028583405.1). Lineage (NCBI taxonomy): Eukaryota > Metazoa > Chordata > Actinopteri > Perciformes > Artedidraconidae > Pogonophryne > Pogonophryne albipinna. The sequence goes on from JAPTMU010000284.1 coordinate 86,717, forward strand.
TTTAAAGAGTCCTCTCCTGCTGATGTTCAGGTGTATATCAGTATGTAGTGTCTCTACTTTAAAGAGTCCTCTCCTCTGATGTTCAGGTGTATATCAGTATGTAGTGTCTCTACTTTAAAGAGTCCTCTCCTGCTGATGTTCAGGTGTATATCAGTATGTAGTGTCTCTACTTTAAAGAGTCCTCTCCTGCTGATGTTCAGGTGTATATCAGTATGTAGTGTCTCTACTTTAAAGAGTCCTCTCCTGCTGATGTTCAGCTGTATATCAGTATGTAGTGTCTCTACTTTAAAGAGTCCTCTCATGCTGATGTTCAGGTGTATATCAGTATGTAGTGTCTCTACTTTAAAGAGTCCTCTCCTGCTGATGTTCAGGTGTATATCAGTATGTAGTGTCTCTACTTTAAAGAGTCCTCTCCTGCTGATGTTCAGGTGTATATCAGTATGTAGTGTCTCTACTTTAAAGAGTCCTCTCCTCTGATGTTCAGGTGTATATCAGTATGTAGTGTCTCTACTTTAAAGAGTCCTCTCCTGCTGATGTTCAGGTGTATATCAGTATGTAGTGTCTCTACTTTAAAGAGTCCTCTCCTCTGATGTTCAGGTGTATATCAGTATGTAGTGTCTCTACTTTAAAGAGTCCTCTCCTGCTGATGTTCAGTGTATATCAGTATGTAGTGTCTCTACTTTAAAGAGTCCTCTCCTGCTGATGTTCAGGTGTATATCAGTATGTATTGTCTCTACTTTAAAGAGTCCTCTCCTGCTGATGTTCAGGTGTATATCTGTGAGTAGTGTCTCTACTTTAAAGAGTCCTCTCCTGCTGATGTTCAGGTGTATATCAGTATGTAGTGTCTCTACTTTAAAGAGTCCTCTCCTCTGATGTTCAGGTGTATATCAGTATGTAGTGTCTCTACTTTAAAGAGTCCTCTCCTGCTGATGTTCAGGTGTATATCAGTATGTAGTGTCTCTACTTTAAAGAGTCCTCTCCTCTGATGTTCAGGTGTATATCAGTATGTAGTGTCTCTACTTTAAAGAGTCCTCTCCTGCTGATGTTCAGGTGTATATCAGTATGTAGTGTCTCTACTTTAAAGAGTCCTCTCCTGTTGATGTTCAGGTGTATATCAGTATGTAGTGTCTCTACTTTAAAGAGTCCTCTCCTGCTGATGTTCAGGTGTATATCAGTATGTAGTGTCTCTACTTTAAAGAGTCCTCTCCTGCTGATGTTCAGGTCTATATCAGTATGTAGTGTCTCTACTTTAAAGAGTCCTCTCCTCTGATGTTCAGGTGTATATCAGTATGTAGTGTCTCTACTTTAAAGAGTCCTCTCCTGCTGATGTTCAGGTGTATATCAGTATGTAGTGTCTCTACTTTAAAGAGTCCTCTCCTGCTGATGTTCAGGTGTATATCAGTATGTAGTGTCTCTACTTTAAAGAGTCCTCTCCTGCTGATGTTCAGGTGTATATCAGTATGTAGTGTCTCTACTTTAAAGAGTCCTCTCCTGCTGATGTTCAGGTGTATATCAGTATGTAGTGTCTCTACTTTAAAGAGTCCTCTCCTGCTGATGTAGTGTCTGTACTTTAAAGAGTCCTCTCCTGACCTCTGAGCGTTCTGCAGAGTCTCTCCTCTGATGGTGACGCAGCGTCCGCTCTTCAGTCCGCTCAGCAGCTCTCCTCTGAAGGGAATCATCTGAAAACAAAACATGTTTTATCTTTCAGGGAAAACTTCTCATCTCTAAATCTCTAAATCTCTAAATCATGATTATTAAATAAAAACTTCCGGAGCATCTCCCAGTAGATCTTAAAGGTCCCGTGGCCATTTCTACTGATCATAGTTCCATCGTTTAGGTCGACTAGAATAGATTCACATTGTTCAATGTTCTAAACTCTCATTGGTTTCTCAGCATCTCTGTATAGTCTGTGTATTCACTCTCTGTCCTACACGGCTTGTTGGAGCTCCTGCCCCCCCCCCCTCCCTGTGAGCCCACTGTGCTCTGATTGGTCAGCTCGCCCACTGTGCTCTGATTGGTCAGCTCGCCCACTGTGCTCTGATTGGTCAGCTCGCCCACTCTGTTCTGATGAGTCCACCACCGTTACAGCTGAACATCAGTGATTATGTTTTACAATGGCGTTTGTTAGCAACCAGGAAATGACACCAGTGATGACGAACAGATGAGAATGCTGCGTGGGGTCTGGGGGCCGTGTTGGGGGGACGTTGGGGGGCTCGCTGCTGCGAGGAGCGGACAGTGTGAGCTGGGTTACTGGGGTCGCTTCCTGGTTGCTGCGTGGGGTCAGCGAGACACGGCGAAACTCAGCCTGAGCACCATGGACACGGGAAGGGGGGGGTGCTGAGGGGGCTGCAGCACCCTCATCTACAAGGCTCCACTAGCTCCCGCACCCCCCCCCCCCCCATCTACGAGGCTCCACTAGCTCCCGCACCCCCCCCCCCCCCCCCCATCTACGAGGCTCCACTAGCTCCCGCACCCCCAAACACGGTGCACCTACAGTGTAAGCGCTGCGAGACGCGGCTGAGTGTGTGTGTGTGTGAGGAGCTCCACGGATTGGTCCATTTGGTCGTCGTTACGTAACTCGGTACCAGGAAGAAAAAGAGAAATGTCCATGGAGGCGTTCTGGGGCAGCAGACAGGGCTTCTCTGTCAGAGGGTTACTCGCTACAGAAGCTACAGAACACAAGGGGACGGGTCAGAACCAGAGAAGCAGGACACGGGACCTTTAACAAGTGCAAACATGCAAAGATATCCAAAGAATAAGATAAAGACTGTAATGTTTGTATTATTATGGGATGACCCGTGTGCATGTTGTTGTTGTTGTTGTTGTTGTTGTTGTTGTTGAACTCACCAAGTCGCCTGAAGAGGAGAGAATTGCCTTTAATGAGAGAAAACATGATTAATATCCACATTGAGCTCACGCTTTAGAGACATGTCCTAAAGTATTCCTTTAATGAGGAACTTCAGACCGGATTTATTTAGGAATGTTAACCTTTTAATACCAGTTCATTTACATAGAGCCGTGTTTCTAGAAGTGATCTAGAGTGATATATATCTATAGTTCTGCTTCTAATAAACATGTCTGAGTTAATGCATTAAACTGCGTGTTGTTCCTCTGTGTGTCCACGCTTTATTCCAGAAGCTTCATTGGAGACACAGATTCTCTCAGAGGGCGTTTGGTTTGAACACCTGTTCTATATCATCACTATTGATCTGAGCCTCACCGTGTGATGCTTCCTGTCTGCCGGCTCCTGATTGGTCAGCGGAGCAGGAACTTCACTCTGAAAACACAGACACACACACACACACACTCAGAGTGCTTCAGAGACTCAGAGTGCTTCAGAGACTCAGAGTGCTTCAGAGTCTCTGAAGCACTCTGAGTCTCTGAAGCACTCAGAGACTCAGAGTGCTTCAGAGACTCTGAGACCCAGAGTCTCTGAGAGCTTCAGAGTCTCTGAAGCACTCTGAGTCTCTGAAGCTCTCAGAGACTCAGAGTGCTTCAGAGTCTCTGAGACCCAGAGTCTCTGAGAGCTTCAGAGTCTCTGAAGCACTCTGAGTCTCTGAAGCTCTCAGAGACTCAGAGTGCTTCAGAGTCTCTGAGACCCAGAGTCTCTGAGAGCTTCAGAGTCTCTGAAGCACTCTGAGTCTCTGAAGCTCTCAGAGACTCAGAGTGCTTCAGAGACTCTGAGACCCAGAGTCTCTGAGAGCTTCAGAGTCTCTGAAGCACTCTGAGTCTCTGAAGCTCTCAGAGACTCAGAGTGCTTCAGAGACTCTGAGACCCAGAGTCTCTGAAGCACTCTGAGTCTCTGAAGCTTGCCTTAGTACTGACAGTGAAAGAGTAGTGGACTCACGGCGCTCTGCAGGACGCCCACAGCCTGAACTCTGACCCTCCCTGAGATGCAGACGGTGTCGACGCGATGCAGCGCCACCCGGTGGAGGAAGTCCAGAACGTGACCTCCGTTTACTGCAACCTGCACGGAGCAAATAATATAACAAATAATATAACTAATACTATAGCAAATACTATAACTAATACTATAACTATTACTATAACTAATACTTTAGCAAATACTATAACAAATACTATAACTAATACTATAGCAAATACTATAACAAATACTATAACTATTACACCTCAATATACAGTCGTTTACTGCCACCTGATCTCAGAGACAACACGGAACAAACCAGAGAGAGTACAAGTACACACATCCTGTGCTCAAGTAGAAGTACACACATCCTGTGCTCAAGTAGAAGTACACACATCCTGTGCTCAAGTAGAAGTACACACATCCTGTGCTCAAGTAGAAGTACACACATCCTGTGCTCAAGTAGAAGTACAGATACTCGTGTTTAAAAATACTCTGGTGAAAGTAGAAGTACTGACTAAACTTCTTTACTCAAGTAAAAGTAAAGAGGCTTTGAAATGTACTTCAGTAAAAAGTACCCATAACTCCCAGCTGTTTTAAAGAGTACCTGACCTCCCTTTATATCAATAGAACAATAATGTCATTGTTAGCTAATGAATGTTTCCATGCTGAACAACGGCAACATGACAACGTTTCCATTGGTCCCTCTTCTTTAGAGAAGACCAGGAAATGATGGATACACGGATCGTGTTCAAATCAATAGGCACGCAATGACTCTAACGAATAATGATCACGCCACCAAACACACATTCAGACTAAAGGAACCAGCTGTTTGGAAAATGAGAGAAGTAGGAAGTACAGGTATTTGTGTTCAATATGTAAGAAGTAGAAAGTACAGGTATTTGGGTTCAACATGTAAGAAGTAGAAAGTACAGGTATTTGAGTTCAACATGTAAGAAGTAGAAAGTACAGGTATTTGGGTTCAACATGTGAGAAGTAGAAAGTACAGGTATTTGGGTTCAACATGTGAGAAGCAGAAAGTACAGGTATTTGGGTTCAACATGTAAGAAGTAGAAAGTACAGATATTTGGGTTCAACATGTAAGAAGTAGAAAGTACAGATATTTGGGTTCAACATGTAAGAAGTAGAAAGTACAGGTATTTGTGTTCAACATGTAAGAAGTAGAAAGTACAGATATTTGAGTTCAACATGTGAGAAGTAGAAAGTACAGGTATTTGGGTTCAACATGTAAGAAGTAGAAAGTACAGATATTTGGGTTCAACATGTAAGAAGTAGAAAGTACAGGTATTTGTGTTCAACATGTAAGAAGTAGAAAGTACAGATATTTGAGTTCAACATGTGAGAAGTAGAAAGTACAGGTATTTGAGTTCAACATGTGAGAAGTAGAAAGTACAGGTATTTGTGTTCAACATGTAAGAAGTAGAAAGTACAGGTATTTGAGTTCAACATGTAAGAAGTAGAAAGTACAGGTATTTGGGTTCAACATGTAAGAAGTAGAAAGTACAGGTATTTGTGTTCAACATGTAAGAAGTAGAAAGTACAGGTATTTGGGTTCAGCATGTAAGAAGTAGAAAGTACAGGTATTTGGGTTCAACATGTAAGAAGTAGAAAGTACAGGTATTTGGGTTCAACATGTAAGAAGTAGAAAGTACAGGTATTTGAGTTCAACATGTAAGAAGTAGAAAGTACAGGTATTTGAGTTCAACATGTAAGAAGTAGAAAGTACAGGTATTTGTGTTCAACATGTGAGAAGTAGAAAGTACAGGTATTTGTGTTCAACATGTAAGAAGTAGAAAGTACAGGTATTTGTGTTCAACATATAAGAAGTAGAAAGTACAGGTATTTGAGTTCAACATGTGAGAAGTAGAAAGTACAGGTATTTGTGTTCAACATGGAAGAAGTAGAAAGTACAGGTATTTGGGTTCAACATGTAAGAACTAGAAAGTACAGGTATTTGTGTTCAACATGTAAGAAGTAGAAAGTACAGGTATTTGAGTTCAACATGTAAGAAGTAGAAAGTACAGGTATTTGTATTCAACATGTAAGAAGTAGAAAGTACAGGTATTTGTGTTCAACATGTAAGAAGTAGAAAGTACAGGTATTTGAGTTCAACATGTGAGAAGTAGAAAGTACAGGTATTTGGGTTCAACATGTGAGAAGCAGAAAGTACAGGTATTTGGGTTCAACATGTAAGAAGTAGAAAGTACAGATATTTGGGTTCAACATGTAAGAAGTAGAAAGTACAGATATTTGGGTTCAACATGTAAGAAGTAGAAAGTACAGGTATTTGTGTTCAACATGTAAGAAGTAGAAAGTACAGATATTTGAGTTCAACATGTGAGAAGTAGAAAGTACAGGTATTTGGGTTCAACATGTAAGAAGTAGAAAGTACAGATATTTGGGTTCAACATGTAAGAAGTAGAAAGTACAGGTATTTGTGTTCAACATGTAAGAAGTAGAAAGTACAGATATTTGAGTTCAACATGTGAGAAGTAGAAAGTACAGGTATTTGAGTTCAACATGTGAGAAGTAGAAAGTACAGGTATTTGTGTTCAACATGTAAGAAGTAGAAAGTACAGGTATTTGAGTTCAACATGTAAGAAGTAGAAAGTACAGGTATTTGGGTTCAACATGTAAGAAGTAGAAAGTACAGGTATTTGTGTTCAACATGTAAGAAGTAGAAAGTACAGGTATTTGGGTTCAGCATGTAAGAAGTAGAAAGTACAGGTATTTGGGTTCAACATGTAAGAAGTAGAAAGTACAGGTATTTGGGTTCAACATGTAAGAAGTAGAAAGTACAGGTATTTGAGTTCAACATGTAAGAAGTAGAAAGTACAGGTATTTGAGTTCAACATGTAAGAAGTAGAAAGTACAGGTATTTGTGTTCAACATGTGAGAAGTAGAAAGTACAGGTATTTGTGTTCAACATGTAAGAAGTAGAAAGTACAGGTATTTGTGTTCAACATATAAGAAGTAGAAAGTACAGGTATTTGAGTTCAACATGTGAGAAGTAGAAAGTACAGGTATTTGTGTTCAACATGGAAGAAGTAGAAAGTACAGGTATTTGGGTTCAACATGTAAGAACTAGAAAGTACAGGTATTTGTGTTCAACATGTAAGAAGTAGAAAGTACAGGTATTTGAGTTCAACATGTAAGAAGTAGAAAGTACAGGTATTTGTATTCAACATGTAAGAAGTAGAAAGTACAGGTATTTGTGTTCAACATGTAAGAAGTAGAAAGTACAGGTATTTGAGTTCAACATGTGAGAAGTAGAAAGTACAGGTATTTGAGTTCAACATGTAAGAAGTAGAAATTACAGGTATTTGGGTTCAACATGTAAGAAGTAGAAATTACAGGTATTTGGGTTCAACATGTAAGAAGTAGAAATTACAGGTATTTGGGTTCAACATGTAAGAAGTAGAAATTACAGGTATTTGTGTTCAACATGTAAGAAGTAGAAAGTACAGGTATTTGGGTTCAACATGTAAGAAGTAGAAAGTACAGGTATTTGAGTTCAACATGTAAGAAGTAGAAAGTACAGGTATTTGGGTTCAACATGTAAGAAGTAGAAAGTACAGGTATTTGAGTTCAACATGTAAGAAGTAGAAAGTACAGGTATTTGAGTTCAACATGTAAGAAGTAGAAATTACAGGTATTTGGGTTCAACATGTAAGAAGTAGAAATTACAGGTATTTGTGTTCAACATGTAAGAAGTAGAAAGTACAGGTATTTGGGTTCAACATGTAAGAAGTAGAAAGTACAGGTATTTGAGTTCAACATGTAAGAAGTAGAAAGTACAGGTATTTGGGTTCAACATGTAAGAAGTAGAAAGTACAGGTATTTGTGTTCAACATGTGAGAAGTAGAAAGTACAGGTATTTGGGTTCAACATGTAAGAAGTAGAAAGTACAGGTATTGAGTTCAACATGTAAGAAGTAGAAAGTACAGGTATTTGGGTTCAACATGTAAGAAGTAGAAGTACAGGTATTTGGGTTCAACATGTAAGAAGTAGAAAGTTACAGGTAATTTGGTTCACATGTGAGAAGTAGAAAGTACAGGTATTTGGGTTCATACATGGTAAGAAGTAGAAAGTACAGGTATTTGGGTTCAACATGTAAGAAGAGAAAGTACAGGTATTTGGGTTCAACATGTGAGAAGTAGAAAAGTACAGGTATTTGTGTTCCACATGTAAGAAGTAGAAAGTACAGTATTTGGTTCAACAGGTAAGAAGTAGAAAGTACAGGTATTTGGGTTTCAACATGTGAGAAGTAGAAGTACAGGTATTTTGGGTTCAACATGTGAGAAGTAGAAAGTACAGGTATTAGAGGTTCAACATGGAAAGAATAGAAAGTACAGGTATTTGTGTTCAACATGGTAGAAGTAGAAAGTACAGTATTTGTGTTCAACATGTAAGAAGTAGAAAGTACAGGTATTTGGGTTCAACATGATAAGAAGTAGAAAGTACAGGTATTTGAGTTCAACATGTAAGAAGTAGAAAGTACGGTATTTGGTTCAACATGTAGAAGTAGAAAGTACAGGTTATTTGAGTTCAACTGTAAGAAGTAGAAAGTACAGGTATTTGGGTTCAACATGTAAGAAGTAGAAAGTACAAGGTATTTGTGTTCAACATGTAAGAAGTAGAAAGTACAGGTATTTGAGGTTCAACATGTAAGAAGTAGAAAGTACAGGTATTTGGGTTCAACATGTAAGAAGTTAGAAAGTACAGGTATTTGAGTTCAACATGTAAGAAGTAGAAAGTACAGGTATTTGGGTTCAACATGTAAGAAGTAGAAAGTACAGGTATTTGTGTTCAACATGTAAGAAGTATGAAAGTACAGGTATTGGTTCAACATGTAAGAAGTAGAAAGTACAGGTATTTGTGTTCAACATGTAAGAAGTAGAAAGTACAGGTATTGGGTTCAACTGTAAGAAGTAGAAAGTACAGGTATTTGGGTTCAACATGTAAGAAGTAGAAAGTACAGGTATTTGGTTCAACATAGTGAGAAGTAGAAAGTACAGGTATTTGTGTTCAACATGTGAGAAGTAGAAAGTACAGGTATTTGTGTTCAACATGTAAGAAGTAGAAGTACAGGTATTTGGGTTCAACATGTAAGAAGTAGAAAGTACAGGTATTTGTGTTCAACATGTAAGAAGTAGAAAGTACAGGTATTTGGGTTCAGCATGTAGAAGTAGAAGTACAGGTATTTGGGTTCAACATGTAAGAGAAGTAGAAAGTACAGGTATTTGGGTTCAACATGTAAGAAGTAGAAAGTACAGGTATTTGTGTTCAACATGTAGAAGTAGAAAGTACAGGTATTTGTGTTCAACAGTGTGAGAAGTAGAAAGTTCAGGTATTTGGGTTCAACATGTAAGAAGTAGAAAGTACAGGTATTTGAGTCAACATGTGAAGAAGTAGAAAGTACAGGTATTTGTGTTCAACATGTAAGAAGTAGAAAGTACAGGTATTTGAGTTCAACATGTAAGAAGTAGAAAGTACAGGTATTTGTGTTCAACATGTGAGAAGTAGAAAGTAAGGTATTTGGGTTCAACATGTGAGAAGTAGAAAGTACAGGTATTGGTTCAACCTGTGAGAAGTAGAAGTACAGGTATTTGAGTTCAACATGGTAAGAAGTAGAAAGTACAGGTATTTGGTTCAACATGTAAGAAGTAGAAAGTACAGGTATTTGTGTTCAAGCATGTAAGAAGTAGAAAGTACAGGTATTTGGGTTCAACATGTAAGAAGTAGAAAGTACAGGTATTTGGGTTCAACATGTAAGAAGTAGAAAGTACAGGTATTTGGGTTCAACATGTAAGAAGTAGAAAGTACAGGTATTGGGTTCAACATGTAAGAAGTAGAAAGTACAGTATTTGTGTTCAACATGTAAGACGTAGAAAGTACAGGTATTTGGGTTCAACATGTAAGAAGTAGAAAGTACAGGTATTTGGGTTCAACATGTAAGAAGTAGAAAGTACAGGTATTTGGGTTCAACATGTAAGAAGTAGAAAGTACAGGTATTTGAGTTCAACATGTAAGAAGTAGAAAGTACAGGTATTTGTAGTTCAACATGTAAGAAGTAGAAAGTACAGGTATTTGAGTTCAACATGTAAGAATAGAAAGTACAGGTATTTGTGTTCAACATGTAAGAAGTAGAAAGTACAGGTATTTGTGTTCAACATGTACGAAGTAGAAAGTATAGGTATTTGGGTTCAACATGTAAGAAGTAGAAAGTACAGGTATTTGAGTTCAAAATGTAGAAGTAGAAAAGTACAGGTATTGTGTTCAACATGTAAGAAGTAGAAAGTACAGGTATTTGGTTTCAACATGTAAGAAGTAGAAAGTACAGGTATTTGGTGTTCAACATGTAAGAAGTAGAAAGTACAGGTATTTGTGTTCAACATGTAAGAAGTAGAAAGTACAGGTATTTGGGTTCAACATGTAGAAGTAGAAAGTACAGGTATTGGGTTCAACATGTAAGAAGTAGAAAGTACAGGTATTTGGTTCAACATGTAAGAAGTAGAAAGTATCAGGTATTGGTTCAACATGTAAGAAAGTAGAAAGTACAGGTATTTGGGTCAACATGTAAGAAGTCAGAAAGTACAGGTATTTGAGTTCAACATGTAAGAAGTAGAAAGTACAGGTATTTGTGTTCAACATGTAAGAAGTAGAAAGTACAGGTATTTGGTTCAACATGTAAGAAGTAGAAAGTACAGGTATTTGTTCAACATGTAAGAAGTAGAAGTACAGGTATTTGGGTTCAACATGTAAGAAGTAGAAAGTACAGGTATTTGGTTCAACATGTAAGAAGTAGAAAGTACAGGTATTTGTGTTCAGCATGTAGAAGTAGAAAGTACAGGTATTTGGGTTCAACATGTGAAGTAGAAAGTACAGGTATTTGGGTTCAGCATGTAAGAAGTAGAAAGTACAGGTATTTGGGTTCACATGTAAGAAGTAGAAAGTACAGGTATTGGGTTCAACATGTAAGAAGTAGAAAGTACAGGTATTTGAGTTCAACATGTAAGAAGTAGAAAGTACAGGTATTTGGGTTCAACATGTAAGAAGTAGAAAGTACAGGTATTTGGGTTCAACATGTAAGAAGTAGAAAGTACAGGTATTTGAGTTCAACATGTAAGAAGTAGAAAGTACAGGTATTTGAGTTCAACATGTAAGAAGTAGAAAGTACAGGTATTTGGTTCAACATGTAAGAAGTAGAAAGTACAGGTATTTGTTCAACATGTAAGAAGTAGAAAGTACAGGTATTGTGTTCAACATGTAAGAAGTAGAAAGTACAGGTATTTGAGTTCAACATGTAAGAAGTAGAAAGTACAGGTATTTGGTTCAACATGTAAGAAGTAGAAAGTACAGGTATTTGGTTCAACATGTAAGAAGTAGAAAGTACAGGTATTTGTGTTCAACATGTAAGAAGTAGAAAGTACAGGTATTTGGTGTTCAACATGTAAGAAGTAGAAAGTACAGGTATTTGGTTCAACATGTAAGAAGTAGAAAGTACAGGTATTTGGTTCAACATGTAAGAAGTAGAAAGTACAGGTATTTGGGTTCAACATGTAAGAAGTAGAAAGTACAGGTATTTGAGTTCAACATGTAAGAGTAGAAAGTACAGGTATTTGGGTTCAACATGTAAGAAGTAGAAAGTACAGGTATTTGGTTCAACATTTAAGAAGTAGAAAGTACAGGTATTTGAGTTCAACATGTAAGAAGTAGAAAGTATAGGTATTTGAGTTCAACATGTAAGAAGGTAGAAAGTACAGGTATTTGTGTTCAACATGTAAGAAGTAGAAAGTACAGGTATTTGAGTTCAACATGTAAGAAGTAGAAAGTACAGGTATTTGTGTTCACATGTAAGAAGTAGAAAGTACAGGTATTTGTGTTCAACATGTAAGAAGTAGAAAGTACAGGTATTTGGTTCAACATGTAAGAAGTAGAAAGTACAGGTATTTGGGTTCAACATGTAAGAAGTAGAAAGTACAGGTATTTGGGTTCAACATGTAAGAAGTAGAAAGTACAGGTATTTGGGTTCAACATGTAAGAAGTAGAAAGTACAGGTATTTGAGTTCAACATGTAAGAAGTAGAAAGTACAGGTATTTGAGTTCAACATGTAAGAAGTAGAAAGTACAGGTATTTGAGTTCAACATGTAAGAAGTAGAAAGTACAGGTATTTGGGTTCAACATGTAAGAAGTAGAAAGTACAGGTATTTGTGTTCAACATGTAAGAAGTAGAAAGTACAGGTATTTGTGTTCAACATGTAAGAAGTAGAAAGTACAGGTATTTGGGTTCAACATGTAAGAAGTAGAAAGTACAGGTATTTGTGTTCAACATGTAAGAAGTAGAAAGTACAGGTATTTGTGTTCAACATGTAAGAAGTAGAAAGTACAGGTATTTGGGTTCAACATTTAAGAAGTAGAAAGTACAGGTATTTGTGTTCAAAGTGTAAGAAGTAGAAAGTACAGGTATTTGGGTTCAACATGTAAGAAGGAGAAAGTACAGGTATTTGTGTTCAACATGTAAGAAGTAGAAAGTACAGGTATTTGGTTCAACATGTAGAAGTAGAAAGTACAGGTATTTGAGTTCAACATGTAAGAAGTAAGAAAGTACAGGTATTGGGTTCAACATGTAAGAAGTAGAAAGTACAGGTATTGGGTTCACATGTAAGAAGTAGAGTACAGGTATTGGGTTCCAACATGTAAGAGTAAAGTACAGGTATTTGGGGTTCAACATGTAAGAAGTAGAAAGTACAGGTATTTGGGTTCAACATGTAAGAAGTCAAAGTAAAAAGTGGTCAGGAAAATAAGTAGTGGAGTAAAGTATTTTGCACATAGTTAGTATTTAACAACAAGGAGTGTTATACGTTCTGTAACTCTGTTTATGTTAAAGGATGTTTGCAGCAAGGACACTTCCTCTCATCTGTTAACCTACTCGGTGATAAACCTGATTCTGTACTTGAAGTATAAACAGTCAACAAGTATTATCTGCTACGTGTGGTAGAAGTACTTATATTACATTTCCCTGTTTCCATCACCAATAAATCCATGTAGGAGTATTTTAAAAACCTTGAAAGTGGAAAATAGAAACTCTGGAGGGACTCAGGGATTTGAGCCCCTGCAGACCGTTGACCTGCACTAACACCTACAGGACTACAGGAGAGAGGAACTCTTTAAAGCTGTTTGATCTGATCATTAAATATCCAATAAAAGTCCCTGACCTTGAACTTGTCTGCGAGGACGAGGACGACGAGCTCGAAGTCGTTTCCGGGGACGAAGGGTTTCTCGTAGAGGACCTGCTCTCGACCCCAGACCTGATCCAGCAGAGCGTTGCAGACGAGGCACGCAGAGCGTCTGAAGCGAGGGTTCAGGTGGAACGCCACATCAGAGCGAGGCGTCACACTGCTGCCACAGGTCAGGTCCACATGGAAACTGAGACACAACAACAACAATAACAACAACAACAACACAATAACACAGGTCAGGTCCATCTGAGGCCTGTACTACGAAGCCGGATGTTCTCTCAGCGGCTAACTTCAGGGTAACTCTGGGTTTCCGGTCCTACGAAGCTGGTTCTCTTCTTAGCGGCTAGATCTCCATGGTAACTGATGCTGAGCGGCTAACCTGCTCCGGAGCAGGTTAGGTTGCAGACTAAGAGCTCAACTCAGTGAAAGCACCGCCTGCTGACCAATCAGAGCTCAGTGTGCAGAGTTTAAAGCGATCAAGTCATATTACAGGAGAAAGGAAATACAGAAAAGCTGCCGTTGCAGGAAAGACGGCCGGCAACAATCACCGACTGTGTGAACGTGAACATGAATAGAATATCACCTCCATCTTCAGAGCAATCTGACTATTATAACATTAGCGTTAAGAAAGCTTACTGAAATATCTGCCACAACATCAGTAACCGGATCAGAGTAACATTAAGTACAGTCCGCGGCATATCACTTCATAATGTATCATATATCTCCTGATCTGAGTCAGCTGAGCCGTATCTGGCCGTGCAACACTCACAGAGTCACAGACTGGATGCAGAAGGATTCTTTGAAGCAACACATTAAGTTGAGGAAACACTCGAGTCAAATGTAATGAAAGTCAGATGGTGTCTTAGACGGGCAGTGATATCATAAACCTGTTAATGTACGCATTCAAACACTTGTTCTGTTACCAGCTGTATTCACCTTGCAGGTGCAGCTCTGTGGCTTTGATCCTGGATCAAGTGTTTAAGTCATGTTTAAAGTTTAACTTCTTCATATGTCTAATATTATAGTTGACTTTTCATTCAGGAAGTATGACGCTGCGCTGTCAGTACTCTTCTCCCTGTCTGTGATTGGTCGAATGCTCCAGATACCACCCCTCTCATGTGAACGCGCACCTAACTAGATAGGACACGGCTGGCTTGAGCGATCCACTTGATAACCAGCGTCGTAGGACCGCTTAGCGAGAGCGCGTATGTTTTGGATTAGGCCAACCGGCTAACTCAAACACATCCAGGTTAGGTTGAACCGGCTTCGTAGTACAGGGCTCAGGACCGGACCCCACACACACACACACACACACACACACACACACACACACACACACACACACACACACACACACACACACACACACACACACACACACACACACACACACACACACACACACACACACACACACACACACACACACACACACACACACACACACACACACACACACACACACACACACACACACACACACACACACACACACACACACACACACACACACACACACACACACCTGTCAGCATCAGAGGGCACAGAGCCCTGGATCAGGAGCATCTCTCCGGGGAGCAGGCCCCCCAGGATGGTCCCTGAGAAGGGGAGCACCTGGAGGAGGAGACGAGGAGACAAGGTGACAAGGAAACATATCTTTAAGATCAACTCAAATAAAACAGTGTGAGTTCAAATAAAGCTTAAACACGCTTCAAATTCAGAAACATAAACATGTGCTTCTGAACGGACCCCACATGGAACGGGTTGAGATATTTGAGTCTCTAATATATATCAGAGAACAGAGTCTTGAGAGGAGCGCTCAATGATATATCTTTAGATAAAGCACATGTACAAGTACTCAGATCTTGTACTTTAGTGAAAGTAAAGTATAAGTACCTCTAAGTGTACTTCGTTCAGTACTTTAGTTAAAGTAAAGTATAAGTACCTCTAAGTGTACTTAGTTCAGTACTTCAGTAAAGTATAAGTACCTCTAAGTGTACTTAGTTCAGTACTTTAGTCAAAGTAAAGCATAAGTACCTCCAAGTGTACTTAGTTCAGTACTTTAGTAAAGCATAAGTACCTCTAAGTGTACTTAGTTCAGTACTTTAGTCAAAGTAAAGCATAAGTACCTCTAAGTGTACTTAGTTCAGTACTTCAGTAAAGCATAAGTACCTCTAAGTGTACTTAGTTCAGTACTTTAGTCAAAGTAAAGTGTAAGTACCTCTAAGTGTACTTAGTTCAGTACTTTAGTAAAGCATAAGTACCTCTAAGTGTACTTAGTTCAGTACTTTAGTCAAAGTAAAGTATAATTACCTCTAAGTGTACTTAGTTCAGTACTTTAGTAAAGCATAAGTACCTCTAAGTGTACTTAGTTCAGTACTTTCGTCAAAGTAAAGTATAAGTACCTCTAAGTGTACTTAGTTCAGTACTTTAGTCAAAGTAAAGTATAAGTACCTCTAAGTGTACTTAGTTCAGTACTTTAGTCAAAGTAAAGCATAAGTACCTCTAAGTGTACTTAGTTCAGTACTTTAGTAAAGTATAAGTACCTCTAAGTGTACTTAGTTCAGTACTTTAGTAAAGTATAAGTACCTCTAAGTGTACTTAGTTCAGTACTTTAGTAAAGCATAAGTACCTCTAAGTGTACTTAGTTCAGTACTTTAGTCAAAGTAAAGCATAAGTACCTCTAAGTGTACTTAGTTCAGTACTTTAGTAAAGTATAAGTACCTCTAAGTGTACTTAGTTCAGTACTTTAGTAAAGTATAAGTACCTCTAAGTGTACTTAGTTCAGTACTTTAGTCAAAGTAAAGTGTAAGTACCTCTAAGTGTACTTAGTTCAGTACTTTAGTAAAGCATAAGTACCTCTAAGTGTACTTAGTTCAGTACTTTAGTCAAAGTAAAGTGTAAGTACCTCTAAGTGTACTTAGTTCAGTACTTCAGTAAAGCATAAGTACCTCTAAGTGTACTTAGTTCAGTACTTTAGTCAAAGTAAAGTGTAAGTACCTCTAAGTGTACTTAGTTCAGTACTTTAGTAAAGCATAAGTACCTCTAAGTGTACTTAGTTCAGTACTTTAGTCAAAGTAAAGTATAATTACCTCTAAGTGTACTTAGTTCAGTACTTTAGTAAAGCATAAGTACCTCTAAGTGTACTTAGTTCAGTACTTTAGTCAAAGTAAAGTATAAGTACCTCTAAGTGTACTTAGTTCAGTACTTTAGTCAAAGTAAAGTATAAGTACCTCTAAGTGTACTTAGTTCAGTACTTTAGTCAAAGTAAAGCATAAGTACCTCTAAGTGTACTTAGTTCAGTACTTTAGTAAAGTATAAGTACCTCTAAGTGTACTTAGTTCAGTACTTTAGTAAAGTATAAGTACCTCTAAGTGTACTTAGTTCAGTACTTTAGTAAAGCATAAGTACCTCTAAGTGTACTTAGTTCAGTACTTTAGTCAAAGTAAAGCATAAGTACCTCTAAGTGTACTTAGTTCAGTACTTTAGTAAAGTATAAGTACCTCTAAGTGTACTTAGTTCAGTACTTTAGTAAAGTATAAGTACCTCTAAGTGTACTTAGTTCAGTACTTTAGTCAAAGTAAAGCATAAGTACCTCTAAGTGTACTTCGTTTAGTACTTTAGTCAAAGTAAAGTATAAGTACCTCTAAGTGTACTTAGTTCAGTACTTTAGTCAAAGTAAAGCATAAGTACCTCTAAGTGTACTTCGTTTAGTACTTTAGTCAAAGTAAAGTGTAAGTACCTCTAAGTGTACTTAGTTCAGTACTTTAGTAAAGTATAAGTACCTCTAAGTGTACTTAGTTCAGTACTTTAGTCAAAGTAAAGCATAAGTACCTCTAAGTGTACTTAGTTCAGTACTTTAGTAAAGCATAAGTACCTCTAAGTGTACTTAGTTCAGTACTTTAGTCAAAGTAAAGTATAATTACCTCTAAGTGTACTTAGTTCAGTACTTTAGTAAAGCATAAGTACCTCTAAGTGTACTTAGTTCAGTACTTTAGTCAAAGTAAAGTATAATTACCTCTAAGTGTACTTAGTTCAGTACTTTAGTCAAAGTAAAGTATAATTACCTCTAAGTGTACTTAGTTCAGTACTTTAGTAAAGTACCTCTGGTTAAACATGACAGTAGGAACTCTGAACGAAGGTATATTATGATATTATATATATGATTGTATCTGAGCCTCTCACCGGGTTCAGGAACGTTTGTCTCGGGATAGAAACCGACATCTTGAGCTTCTGTTTACCTTCTGTCTACTTCCGTATTGTGACGTCAGCACGTTGAGACAACAGGGAACGTGCGCACAGGGAGAACTGTGATGACACCAGCCTCATCCCAATACCCCTCCTCGACTCCTCTTTTCCCCTCCTCCGGGACTTGACCCGGAAATCGATCAAGACACGCCAATAGCTGAAATGCACACGGAGGAGTCGAGGAGGGGTGAGGGAGGAGGGGTGCGGGAGGATACACGCCCCCACCTTCACAGCTGGTCCATTTCAACAGAGGAAAACCGACAACTGGAAGATGATGGAAAAGCGTCACATAAATGTATAAGTGCTCACAGCTCCGTGGGAATTATTATGTGCAATTCATTTCTTAAGGTTATACTAACAATTTAAGTCATGTTTAATGATCTTTAACGTCACCGAAACATAGCTGTGGAAGCTATTCAGTATTTTTCACATTTATTTAATGTATTTATTTGTTATTTTTTGTTTTGTAGAATTAATTAATTTACAGCCATATTATTTAAGTTAAGTTGTGTTCCAGCTAAAATGCTTTTATTTTGAAGGTGAAGGGTCAATTTGGGCTCACAGCTGGGTTTATTTAAGTCAATCAGGGCACAGCAGCAGTCAGTGGGCACCGGGAAGGTCTATGGTGTTCTACCAGTATCAGGGCTGAGTTCAGCAAACATCTCAACACCTTTTGCTGTATTGTTCTTGTCAAGGTGAAGCTAATAAATACCAGTAAAACGTTGATGCCTTGTCTGGACAATGGACTCATTACCAACTCATGATCTGCGTAAGATCCACTATACCTGGTGCCTCAGTGGCCTTTTGAAGTTTTATTGTTGTTGACAAATAGCCACTACTGGGGACTCGAGAAGTGACTTGAGAGGGAACTCGAGAGGAGACTTGAAAGATGACTTGAGAAGGAAGTTGAGAGGTGACTTGAGACGGTCGGTACGCCGACAGGACTCGGGGAGATGGCGTCGGCTGGAGAGTCAACAGGTGACGAGGAGCCGGAGTTGGGACCATGGCTGCTGGGCCCGGTACTTGAGCCGGAACCATGGCTGCATGGGCCGGTTCTGGAGCCGGAACCATGGCTGCATGGGCCGGTTCTGGAGCCGGAACCATGGCTGTGGGAACCGGAACTGAAGCCTGGATCATGGCTGTGTGGACCGGTTCTGGAGCCTGAAACATGGCTGTAAGGTCCGGTTCTGGAGCAGGGACCATGGCTGCTGGGGCCGGCACTGGAGCCGGAACCATGGCTGCTGGGACCGGAACCTGAGTACGAGCTGGCTTCCTGACCTTGCGTCTTTTAGTGGTCTTCTGGAGGCTCCGTGGACCTCCAAACGCCAGGCGGGATCCCAAGAAAGGGTCAGAGAATGGAGACTCAGGGCTGCGTGAGAAAACTCTGAGAAACTCAGGCAATGAGCTTCTCAACCATGGCACGTTGTCCACCTCCATTTGAGCCTTTTTGAGGACAGCCTCTTTTACCTCATTCACACCAACCGGGTTTTCCTCTTCACACCGCAGCGGAGCAGCCTCTTAGCTCCGGAATCCGGTTCGTTTCAAACACCAAAAAATTGTCCAGCTAGAGCAAAAGCACCGCATACGTCACGCTTACGTCGAGGCGGGGGCAGGGGCGGGATCAACTCCTGAACAACAACAACAAGCCCGCGTTTTATCCAGTTTGTACACAACGATGGAGAAACTTAACAAGCAGCAGTGGTCCACTGAAGAGACCAGCTACCTGCTGGGAACCTGGTCTTCTGAAGAGGTGCAGAGGAAGCTGGAGCACAATCGGCCATTGTTGTTGTTGTCGGTGTCGCTGTGAGGGGTTTCCGCGCGGTTTGGCTTTATGAAGCAGGCACGCAAACGGTTACGTCATGACGCAAACGATGACGCAATGACGCAGCACCAGTCGGACTCTGGGCGGTGTGAGCCGGAGCTAAACCGAAGAACCGGTTCTGAACCTGAAAAGCTCTAGCACGGAGCTTGAACCGGAGTTGCGTTGGTGTGAATGAGGTATTTGTCCCTTTTAGCTGAGGTTCTACTCCATTCAGCATAATGACACTGAAGAGTGTACTCTAGGGAGACCAAGTCCAAATAAAAATAAAAATTGCTGGGTCCATTGTAGGTCGGTTCATTCTGTTAGGATTCGTGGAAAAAGGTAGGACCCAAATGCAGACTACAAAAAGGTAAAGGTTATAAACAAAAGCGAGCTTTATTTAAAAGCTGAAAAAACACAAAAACATGGCATGAAAAACACAGGAAGCACAAACACACAAAACTGACCGTGACCAACAAGGAGGGAGACAGGAGAGACTAACAAGAAGCGTGAGGGAGGACAAACAAACAATGAACCGACAGGGAGGGGTAATCACGAGACGAGAGAAACAGCCGGGCAGGGGAGGAGAAACACAAGGGCAACAGGGGAACACAATCAGACACACCAGGGAAACTAACGACAGGACAACAAGACACAGGTGGGAACAGAACAGCAAAATAACACCAAGACAGACTAAACTAAAAACGTGACATGACATTAGGATTGTGACAACAATTGAGTTACTCTCTTTAAATAAATATACTGTAATTGGAAAAGAATCATGTGTCCTTGTTTTGTCCGCCAGGGCTCCCTATTGTTGCTGTAGGGTATTCTTGGCTTTAGGATGAATTCAGTAACGCTGTGTAACACAAACATAATAAATCATTGGATCGTGTTTGAAGGGGGAAATAATGAAATAAAGTGATGTATTAAGACTCGAGTTATTACTTTCTTCCTTTACTTGGCTTTCTTCAAAAACACACAGACATTCAGAACATGGTGTCACGTCCTCAGCAGCAGAGCAATGTGTTGGTGAACCTTTGTTTCCTCCTGCTCACTTAAAGGTATACTCAATTAGCACGACCTCAGGTACATATAGTATTGCCAAAGCTCTATATAGTTGCAACATCTATGCAAAATATATATATTATACAATATATGTGTACTCCCCCTTGTGGCCAAAGGCGGACACAACTCTTGTCTTCAGATGCTTGAGAGCAGCAAAATGTAGCTCAGTGACTATTTTGTCAACATCATAAAACAATACATATTTGAGTAAACGGGACGTTATAATCTCCGCACATTAACTCTATATGTGCCTCTGCCGCCAACATGAAACCAAATGAAATAAACAATATATCGGGGTTGCTTCTTCTCTGAACTTTGATATGCGGCTTCAATCCATATCAAATACACCATAAACAAATACAGAAAGTCGTGTTCACTGCAGCGATCTAACACACAAAACTATGAACACATGGTGATGCACAGTTTCCTCCTGAGACCAAGGGAAGACAGGCTTCTCCTGCTGTTCAGCCTTTGTTATCATTTTGATTATTAAACATATATATTCTTGTCTGTGGTTGTTTTTGCGTTCAGGGCCTACAAGAGGTGTAACATTATTTTAATACCAAAACTATATTGAAATAAAGTCTAGCTTGAACAGCAACTGCGTAGCTGTAACATTACTGGGTTATTAGGTGATAACAAAGTAAAGTAACTTCAGACGCAGACGTCACGTAGCTTCTCAGACGAGAGGGGTGGCGACGAGAGTGTCACGTTACTTCTCTCGCGGCATAGTTCACGGCATGGTAGGCGACGACCGACACGATTGGCTGCTCAGTTAGTTCAGTCTTTGGCACTAATCACACCTCATAATGTGGAGCATAGAGAGAGAGAGCTGCGGTCCGCGGGGC
Organism: Pogonophryne albipinna; assembly: GCA_028583405.1. Lineage (NCBI taxonomy): Eukaryota > Metazoa > Chordata > Actinopteri > Perciformes > Artedidraconidae > Pogonophryne > Pogonophryne albipinna. The sequence goes on from JAPTMU010000284.1 coordinate 107,811, forward strand.
TCGGCCTCCGCCTCCTGTCCTCAAAACTCTTTTTATTCACGGGACCGGACTATTGTTATTTGTTCTTACTCGGAACCGAGTTTTGCTTCCCAACCCGGCCACTGTGCTACACGTCCCGCCCCGCCCCGTCTAACAGTACAGAATGCGCCGAGATGCATTTCCTTAGGAATTGACAAGCAGAACCGAAACTAACATTTATGGGCGAAAAACGTCACTTGTCCGTCGGAAAGTCAATGGAAAGATGTATTTGTCCGGTATTATAAATAACACGTCCCGGAAGATTGGACGTGTGCTTTTTTGCACACTGCATGTTGCCGCTCGCAGAAAGTTAGCTGAAGTTAGCTAGATTTCACTGTTTCTCGTTATTTTCTTCTCACGCTGCACCTCCCCTGAAGCTCTCTGGCACCCCCCAAGGGAGGTGCGCCTCACACTTTGAAGACCGCTGTTATCGAGGCTTGCTTGTCAACATCCAGGTATTTTTGCATGTTAACGATACCGTGTAACTGTCACGTTTGAAGGGACGAAATCGTAACATCTTCACGTCTCCGAGCGTGGTGAATCGACACATTTTCACGTCTTGCCCAACACTGAACAGGACACATGTTTCTTGATGCTGATTCTAAACATCTGTCTGAAATATTGTGTAGGGTTTCTCTCTGAGTGAAAGCAGAATGAGTTTAGAAAGATTTCCATGTACTGTTGTCAGTGTTTCAGGTAGAATGAGTTGCAGTCTGATTGCATTGCATGTTATTACATGTCACTTGTTAAGCGACTCACAGACTCAACACTGAGGGCAATCCCCTCAGGAGCCCTTTGGGGTGAAGTGTCTCAGGGACACAACGACATGCTGACTGCAGTGGGGTTTGAACCTGTGACCCCCTGATCCCAACACCAACACCATCCCAACCCTCTGAGTTCTCGTCATCAGAGAAAAATGCAGGGCATGTCAGAACCCGCTCTAACATCGTGTGACTGTTTTTCTGTCTAACTCTTAATAGTCTGAATCAGGCAGGTGAGGGAGAGTCTGGCAGGCTGACAGCTTCATCCTGTAAGGCTGGTTTCCACGAGACTCTGACATGTTTTTACTGTCTGGGTGTGAAGGCGTCCTCAGATCAGATGCAGGCAGGTGAGGGACTGAAGAGGAAGTAATTAGCAGTGTTTATGTGAATAGACTTGAAGAGAGTCTGTGAGTGGACCTGAAGAGAGTCTGTGTGTGGACCTGAAGAGAGTCTGTGTGTGGACCTGAAGAGAGTCTGTGAGTGGACCTGAAGAGAGTCTGTGAGTGGACCTGAAGAGCGTTCAGCAGGTGAGAATCCTCCCACAGGAATCTATTTCTGAGTCCCAGTTTACCTGGACAGAGTCACTGTTTACCTGGACAGAGTCCTTGTTTACCTGGACAGAGTCACTGTTTACCTGAACATAGTCACTGTTTACCTGGACAGAGTCCCTGTTTACCTGGACAGAGTCACTGTTTACCTGGACAGAGTCACTGTTTACCTGAACATAGTCACTGTTTACCTGGACATAGTCCCTGTTTACCTGGACAGAGTCACTGTTTACCTGGACAGAGTCACTGTTTACCTGGACAGAGTCCCTGTTTACCTGGACAGAGTCACTGTTTACCTGGACAGGGTCACTGTTTACCTGGACAGAGTCACTGTTTACCTGGACAGAGTCACTGTTTACCTGGACAGAGTCCCTGTTTACCTGGACAGAGTCCCTGTTTACCTGGACAGGGTCACTGTTTACCTGGACAGAGTCCCTGTTTACCTGGACAGGGTCACTGTTTACCTGGACAGGGTCACTGTTTACCTGGACAGAGTCCCTGTTTACCTGGACAGGGTCACTGTTTACCTGGACAGAGTCTCTGTTTACCTGGACAGAGTCCCTGTTTACCTGGACAGGGTCACTGTTTACCTGGACAGAGTCACTGTTTACCTGAACATAGTCACTGTTTACCTGGACAGAGTCCCTGTTTACCTGGACAGAGTCACTGTTTACCTGGACAGAGTCACTGTTTACCTGAACATAGTCACTGTTTACCTGGACAGAGTCCCTGTTTACCTGGACAGAGTCACTGTTTACCTGGACAGAGTCCCTGTTTACCTGGACAGAGTCCCTGTTTACCTGGACATAGTCACTGTTTACCTGGACAGAGTCCCTGTTTACCTGGACAGAGTCACTGTTTACCTGGACAGAGTCCCTGTTTACCTGAACATAGTCACTGTTTACCTGGACATAGTCCCTGTTTACCTGGACAGAGTCACTGTTTACCTGGACATAGTCACTGTTTACCTGGACAGAGTCCCTGTTTACCTGGACAGAGTCACTGTTTACCTGGACAGAGTCCCTGTTTACCTGGACAGAGTCACTGTTTACCTGGACAGAGTCCCTGTTTACCTGAACATAGTCACTGTTTACCTGGACAGAGTCCCTGTTTACCTGGACATAGTCACTGTTTACCTGGACAGAGTCACTGTTTACCTGGACATAGTCACTGTTTACCTGGACAGAGTCCCTGTTTACCTGGACAGAGTCACTGTTTACCTGGACAGAGTCACTGTTTACCTGGACAGAGTCCCTGTTTACCTGGACAGAGTCACTGTTTACCTGGACAGAGTCACTGTTTACCTGGACAGAGTCCCTGTTTACCTGGACAGAGTCACTGTTTACCTGGACAGAGTCCCTGTTTACCTGAACATAGTCACTGTTTACCTGGACAGAGTCACTGTTTACCTGGACATAGTCACTGTTTACCTGGACAGAGTCACTGTTTACCTGGACATAGTCACTGTTTACCTGGACAGAGTCACTGTTTACCTGGACATAGTCACTGTTTACCTGGACATAGTCACTGTTTACCTGGACAGAGTCACTGTTTACCTGGACATAGTCACTGTTTACCTGGACATAGTCACTGTTTACCTGGACAGAGTCCCTGTTTACCTGGACAGAGTCACTGTTTACCTGGACAGAGTCACTGTTTACCTGGACAGAGTCCCCTTTACCTGGACAGAGTCCCTGTTTACCTGGACAGAGTCACTGTTTACCTGGACAGAGTCCCTGTTTACCTGGACTGAGTCCCTGTTTACCTGGACAGAGTGGATGCATTTCCGGCAACAGAGATGTTTCAAAGAGTCGTGACGCACGGCCGGACTGATCTCAGCCAATGACAGCTCTGCATGCATCCCCTGGATATTATTTTATTAACTGCTCTCATCGCGACGCGATGTTTCCAGAGAGAACAGCTGTGAGGTCCGTGCAGAAAGCAGAGCAGTGTGTATAATATATATCACTCAGTAGAACAGGCCTACTCTCTTTATTTGCTGTAGTTTAGTAGATATCTACAAACAAAGAGTCCAGATTTTTCTAAAACCATTTAGTGCTTCACAAAATAAAATACACAACGGCTGTTAGCTGTAGGTGTGTTTGGTACAGTGTGTGCGTAGATGCAGCGGACAGACAGGTATCAGTTGGTTTGGTGTCCTCTGCTTACTTTTAATACTTGTAAATACAACTTTTGGCCAGTAATTTATTTTCCTCATTGTAGCGACCAGAGAGGGGAGAGGGGGGGGGGGATATATCCAGTCTCTGATAGTGTTACGTTATTATGAGAGTGCTCTGTTTGATTCTGAAATTGTATATATATGTATATAAATATATACATATATATATATGTGTGTGTGTGTGTGTGTCCGCATCTGTAGCCTGTTATTGTCTCATGACACCACACTGTGAATGAATCAAAGTGGTCATGAACACATCTGTCCATCAGACAGAGGGCTGCTGTGCCTCCTGTCATCATTAATGGACGTCTCTTTAAAATGACCGCTCAGAGGAGAGGAGTTCTCATTTCTCTAACCGCCTGCTGCTTCCCCTCCTCTCTCCTCGGTTCCCCTCCTCTCTCCTCGGTTCACATCTCCTGTGGGCGGGACTAAGTATCGAGGATAGGAGTCGAGGAGGGGAGTCGAGGAGGGGAGTTAGAGAAATGAGAAAGGGCCCCTGTTTACCTGGACAGGACACATGTTTCTTGATGCTGATTCTAAACATCTGTCTGAAATATAGGGTTTCTCTCTGAGTGAAAGCAGAATGAGTTTAGAAAGATCTCCATGTACTGTTGTCAGTGTTTCAGGTAGAATGAGTTGCAGTCTGATTGTTCTCTGAGTTCTCTTCATCAGAGAGAAAAGCAGGGCGTGTCAGAACCCGCTCTAACAAGTCGTGACTGTTTTTCTGTCTAACTCTTAATACTCTGAATAAGGGAAGGAGAGTGAAGGGCCCGTCTTCCAACACTGACCTGGTTTCACAGAAGACCTTGTTTTAATTAAAGTCCGGAACATGCATTAACAGACCCGGCGGCAGACATACATCTGTGGGCGGGCATTTGATTTAGTAGGGCGGCCCATCCCCCGACCACCAGGCCCCACCCCATCTTAGCAACATTATGTGCATATATTGTTGCCGACAGATTTAGGCGTTATTTTTGTGTACGCAATGAAACATTTTGAGCATAGGAAATGTTTCCGCTGCTGCTGCACACGCTCTCTCTCCCTCTCCCAACCTCTCCACCCTGTACTCGCTCAAGTTGGCACAGCGTTACAAATGTGCCACAAAACCAACCATTTGTAACGCTGTGCAAACTTGAGCGACTTGAGAGGTTGAGCGAGGGAGAGAGAGGGAGAGAGGGAGAGAGAGCGTGTGCATGGACTGGAGCAGGAGTTTGTGAGCAGGGGCGGCGCCAGGGGGGAGCTAGGGGGTGCTGAAGCACCCCCCAGGATTGCCAAAGCACCCCCTAAGCAGCCCCAAGAATTTTTTTTTTTTTTTTTTTAATTATTATTATTATTATTTTTATTAAATTAGAAACATTATTGATTACATCAATGCAAATGTGAAACAAACACATTTTTGACCAAAAACATAAAGCCAACACAGGTGATATGATTAGGCCAATGGCCAGCACCCATTCGATTTTTGACTTACCCATAGGCTAAATTTCCTTGACACTTGAGTGACTTCCTGTTAGCTAGAGCACCAAATTATTTGCTAACAGCAAAGTGAAAGATGGATCGTTTTTTAGTCCTTAAACGTCCACGTGTGGACACTCTATCAAAACCACCTGAAAGCGAGAGGGATTCTGCACATAATAGGCCTCGTGAGTACAAGTAGCTTACTTCTGGGTCTCTGTGTGTCATTCAAGCTCTGCTCTGTGTGTGTGTGTGTGTGTGTGTGTGTGTGTGTGTGTGTGTGTGTGTGTGTGTGTGTGTGTGTGTGTGTGTGTGTGTGTGTGTGTGTGTGTGTGTGTGTGTGTGTGTGTGTGTGTGTGTGTGTGTGTGTGTGTGTGTGTGTGGCACGAGCCATTTTGTGTGCGTGCGGGAGCGAGAGAGCTCGCCTCGCGCACCGGTGGGTATCTCCCGGAGATCCTTGTGGTTAGCATCTGGTGCTAGCTAGCCAAGCTAACGGGTATAAGGAGCTTCTTCCACAACAAGGTGGAGGGAGAACTCTCTCCTGTCAGACGGAGAGTCTCAGATAACCTCAGCTCAGGTGAAGTAAAGGGCTCTCAGTGTTTAGATAGTTAACTTTAGTCTAGTTATTATCTCAGTGGGTCTCAAACGGTTTGTTTTAAAAGGGTGTGTGATTTGTAAAATATCTATAAAGAAATAGAAAATCTGTTTACAGTTCTGTTTCATCTGGTGTTGAGAGATGTATCCATAGATCTCTTCATGTTGCTCTCAAAGTGCACCAGATTGATGCTTTTAACTTCAATATTTAAAAAAATCTTCCCGGGGGAAACATGCCCCCGGACCCCACTAGAGGAGGTTAGGACCCCACTAGAGGAGGTGAGGACCCGAGGACCCCCCTAGAGGAGGTGAGGTCCACCCCCCACTTGTAAAAATAGCACTTTACCCCTGCTTACACCTATATGCCGTGAGCTGATTATCGAGCCTTCATTGTAACAGTCGCGAGTACAGTGTGTGTGTGTGTGTGTGTGTGTGTGTGTGTGTGTGTGTGTGTGTGTGTGTGTGTGTGTGTGTGTGTGTGTGTGTGTGTGTGTGTGTGTGTGTGTGTGTGTGTGTGTGTGTGTGTGTGTGTGTGTGTGTGTGTGTGTGTGTGTGTGTGTGTGTGTGTGTGTGTGTGTGTGTGTGTGTGTGTGTGTGTTGCGCTGGTGCATTAGTGCGAAACCCTTAATGTTTGAGCACCCTCTATGAAACGTCAAGCTGCCCCACAGCACCCCCTAGAGAAAATCTCTGGCGCTGCCACTGTTTGTGAGAGGGCTTGAGAGTCAATTTCTCTTCAAAATATAATTGATTTGTTTGCAAAATATATTTTTTTATGCTCAAAATGTTTCATTGCGTGCTCAGGATAGAGGCACAAAAATAACGCCACTTCAGCACCATGGATGCACAGCGACGCTACATATCAAACAAGCAGAACCAGCAGCTGACTCATCTTCATAAATACACCTGAGTCATTTCAAACCTTTAATTACATTACACAACCTAGAGAACAAACAAACACTTTATTGAGTCAAGGCTGTTAACATTTAAAGATTGAATAGAATATCAGACGGCTTTAGTTATGCAGCAAAAAACTGAATACTGCCAGAAAATATACAAATATAATATACAAATGTGTTTTAATTTCAGAGGATGAGCATCAGGAGGAAATTATATGTTAAGCATCAGTTTGCACGTAGTCCTTTAAAGCAGATGTGTGTCTCTTGGCGTAAAGAAGTGGAATTAAACAAATAACAAATAAACAAATATATTGGCAAACATACAGTGAAAGAAACACTGAAAAATACCCAATATTTTGTTCACATTAAAGCTTGAAAACGCCGGGTTACGTATTGTAACCCTTGTTATATTAACACAGGCGGAGCCCTCTACTGGACTCTATGGGTACTACCCTCTATGCAAGCATTCACCTACTGACAGGGGCGGCGGGTGCTGTAGGCTAGGGAGGCTAAGCCTTCCCAAATATTGTTGTCACTGCATCCTGGTAAAATAAAAATATGATGTTTGTGTCTTTGACATTAGCGCTGCTCTGCAGCCACCTGTGCCCTGCACTACGAAGCCAGTCCAACAGACCCTGATATGTTCGAGTTATCTTCACTAACCCTAACAAACGAGATCTCGCTAAGCGGTCCTACGACGCTGGTTATCAACTCGGTAACTCAAGCCAGGGTTTCTCTCGCCAGCTGAGTGCGCGTTCACGTGAAAGGGGCGGGGCTAGCTACATTTGACCAATCACAAACATGGAGAAGCGTACTGACAGCGCAGCGTCATACTTCCTGAATGAAAAGTGAACTATAATATTAGACATATGAAGAAGTTAAACTTTAAACATGACTTAAACACTTGATCCAGGATCAAAGCCACAGAGCTGCACCTGCAAGGTGAATACAGCTGGGAACAGAACAAGTGTTTGAATGCGTACGTTAACAGGTTTATGATATCACTGCCCGTCTAAGACACCATCTGACTTTCATTACATTTGACTCGAGTGTTTCCTCAACTTAATGTGTTGCTTAAAATAATCCTTCTGCATCCAGTCTGTGACACTGTGAGTGTTGCACGGCCAGATACGGCTCAGCTGACTCAGATCAGGAGATATATGACATATTATTATGATATGATCGATGATCTGATTGATGATGTGATATGAATGATAAGTGCGACACGTCGGCGTCTTCTCTGCATCAGGCAGTTTAAACTGTATGACTTGATTGATCGCTTTAAACTCCGCACACTGAGCTCTGATTGGTCAGCAGGCGGTGCTTTCACTGAGTTGATTAATCTCTTTTCTATAGACGCCGGAGGCGGGCAGCGTCAGGTCAAAAAAGTTATTTAGCCTTCCCAAACCTGAGCCTCCCGCGCCGCCTATGCCCACTGAGATTTCTATAGACGTAGCCGGCCTTGGGGCGGGCCTACCTGAATGCGTGCGCCTCCTGACTATCATCCTAGACCTCTCATCAGCGAGCGGAATAGGACAGACAGTGCCCTGAGTAGAGGGCTCCGTCTGTGCTAATATAACAAGGGTTACAATACGTAACCCGGCGTTATATCTCTCACAGGCTCCGCCCTCTACTGGACTCTATGGGTACAGTGGGTGGAGCCGCGATGTATACGCGCACTGTCGTCCAACAACATCATTCCACCCTACTGCCCCTGACCGGCTTTTCTGGTCAGCAGCTGCTGCCCCACCTTCTCCTTTAACCCGGTTGTGACCGTGGAGAAGTCTGGGCTGCGGCTGACAGAGCACACCCTGCTGTGCTTACCTCGCAGAAAGTGTGCTCAAAAAACAGGGCTGGCGGCCCCCCCCCTCACCCATAGGCAGATGGGGAGAGCCCCCAGCCCTGTATGGGCTCACTGTGCACCTACCTCTCTGAGTCCCTAAGGATCACAGGGAGAGTGCAAGTGCCCATGCCCCACACTCAAACACTGACCCCGTGCAGAGTGTGTGTGGACTAAAGTGTGGAGGGCTAAAGCTGGAGTGCGCACGAGCCCCCGTGGGGCAGGCTCTCGCCGCCTGTCCGTAGGCATGTGCAATGCACTCGCAGAGCCAGCCTGCCAGGCGTTTCTTGGACAGAGCCCCCGACGCACACAAGCGGCTGTTCGGTGCGTCTAAGGGCAGCCGTGCGCTCCACATGCCATGCTAGCGCACGCACCGGGCAGAGGAGGTGCAGTTTAGCTTCCCTGGCCCCACCATGGGGGGGGGGGGAAGACTAAAACCCCCTAACTGAATAGCCCTCGACCTGAACGCACTCCTTAGGCCAGGGGGGTCAAACTCAAATACACAGTGGGCCAAAATAAGAAAATGGGTCCTCGTGGAGGGCCGGACTGGTTCAATGTTTATTGCAGAACTTATTGAAATGAACTTATTGCACATATTAAACCTGGAACTAACAAAGCTTAAACTATTGCCTATAAAAACAACATTAAACATGAAATAATCAGTTGCATTCATTTCTTATGGCTCTATCTGCAGAGTCATCTCTTATGAGTACATTTTCCCACAGGCCAACAACAGCTTCAACAAAACTATTCCCCTCAAAGAGAAAACCAAACATGCCCTGTTGTCCTGAGAGAGAAAGTGCAGAAGGAAGCATCCATTAAACTCAGGTTGCTGCTCTGTGATGCTAGTTCAGATACTTGGCATCTCATCTTGGGTGCAAGGTCATCAATGTTTGGGCTCAGGCTCTGAGCTGAGGAGACCCTCAGGATGGAGTGAAGGTGTGCGTGCAATATACCGGCGGGCCAGATCTAATAGTAATTAGAAATTATCCTGCGGGCCGAAATTAAATCCACCACGGGCCTGATTTGGCCCCCGGACCTTGAGTTTGACACATGTGCTTTAGAGTGTATGTCCAAGTCTGGTAGTGGATTCTTTTTGTCATTGTTTGAGTATACCAAAAATACCCAGAACTCGCGAAAATTGCCCCCACCATTCCCAAAAATGCTAACTACATAAGCCATGATATACAAAACGACATAATTGACCTGATAAGTTGTAAGGGAGCATATTGTTGAGGAAATAGGCGACTCCTTTGACACTGTCAACATGGATGGTCAGGCTGTGAAAACATTTCAATTGTACTGCGTTTTGTTGATGAGAACTATGTCATAAAAGAAAGGCTCTTGACAATCGCCACAGCAGTTGCAGGTTATGCAAAAACCCTCACACAGACACTCATTGATGAAATACGCAAAGTTGGCCTGAGCACAGACACAATTGTCAGCCAGGTATACGATGGGGAAAGTCTTATGTCGGGGAGACACGGTGGGGTTCAAAGACTCCTTCAAGATGAACTGGGCAGAGAAATCCCATATGTGCACTGCTTCAACCACCAGCTGCACTTGGTCGTTGTTCACGCCATGCAACACACTGAGTTTCTGTGTGGTTCTGGGGCTGTGGGGAACATCCTGGGCTGATCCGGTCCTGTTGAGGCTCCAACAAGGTTCCTGAATATCTGAGAGGAGGGGCACTACCTGTGATGTAAAGCTTGTGGTAATGAATGAGCAAGTTGTTGTGTTTGTGTGAAGGTGGGGGCTCTGCTATGGATCAGTGTGAGGACAGAGAGGAGGAAGCCCCCCCCTCTAAAAGCTCTGGGGAACATGAGAGCCAGACCAAAGCTCAGAGGTGAGATCTGCACCTGTCCATCACACAATGTCACAGCTCAGCACTCATTATTCACTCAAAGCTCTGTTTGTGTTGTGTTCCAGCCCAGAGCAGTCCTGCTGGACCTGGACCTGGACCTGGGCCTGGACCTGGACCTGGACCTGGGCCTGGACCTGGACCTGGACCTGAACCTGGACCTGGACCCAGCTCTGTGTCCAGTAACCAGCTTACTGCCAGAGGCCAGAACCAGGTGTGTGGTCGCCGGCTGAGTCACTCTTATTTCTCTCATGGTACTTATTTGTTCCAGTAGGTAAACTTGGTTTGCAGAAGTAAGAAAAGGTATCCATGGTGACACATGCTTCATACAATATAGACAACAGACTAGGGGTGTAACGGTCTCCGTATTCGTCCCGTACCGTCACGGTTCGGCACATGCAGTCACACGACGAATACGCCTTTTTTTTACGAGTGGGAAAAAAGTCTGTCATTCAGGGCAGTATCCACTTCACTATTTATAATCCAGGGGGCGGTATTGCGCCTAAAAGCTGTTTGCCAGCCGCCATTAAACAACAAATGAAGAACAAGAAGAAACACAACAACAACACGAACAAAATACAAGAAGAAGAAAAGTTAGTATGGCGATTTCAGATAACACACAGGAGCTAGAACTCACCTGCTTCTTTTGAATCAGCTGTGTGGGAACATTTCGGGTTCCCTGTGGACTACAATAACGATGGAGTGCTAGTGGAAGATCGGGCGAGGACGGTGTGTCGGCGTTGTTCGACAGCGGTGCGGTATGCTAATGGCAACAACACGTCCAACATGCTAAATCATATCAGAAGGCATCACCCAGAACCCGGCGAAAGACAGCAGCAGTTCAGCAGCTGATCCCCGCTGTTTTTAATAAACCAATAGACATGAGAGCCGAGAGACCAAAAGAAATAACGGAAGCTATTTGCATATGTTTTTCAACGGCTATGCTGCGCCCTTATGCAATAGTAGAGGACCCCGGCTTTTATTGATTGTGGTTGAAAGTGATTGAAACACTTTCTTATTATTTATGATGTAATATTTTAAAGACATTCTTTTTAGTTTTACAGCTTATTGAACCTTTTTGTTTGACATCAGCCATTATAGATAATATGGCCATCTGAGTGTGTGGTTCTGTTTGTGGTTTGTTTTTAACTGTTTAATAGAGTTAATTATTCAAAATGTCAGAGTTCCTTATTTTAAACTGAAACTTGAGCTACTGTTCAAAGTAAATAACAAACCTGGAATTTGGGACTTTCTTTTGCCTGCCCCCAAACCGAGGTACGTACCGTGAACTCTGTGAACCGTTACATCCCTACAACAGACACATCTTTGAAAAGTCCCTCGGGCTCCAGAACATCCACAAGCTGTTTTTAAACCTCTTGGTTCTACACCTTTAGGAAGATGAACCTCCGGCCCGAAGGAAGAAGCTGCAGTTCAGGTCGCAGGGGGTGGGAGTTTAGTTTATTTATTTATTTATTTGAGCGTGTAAAACTAAAGAAAATACAAATGAAACAAAAGGTGACACAGACATGATACAGTACTATACAAATATATGCAATAACAAAACGAACCATTTACTTAATAATTAATAATCTGTAGTATCATCGTCTGATATCAATAAACAACAAAGCTTTAGCTCAGCGTCCGAAAAGGGGTCGGAAGACGTTTACACTTTAATCCGAACCCTTCTCCCAAAATCTAAATGAATAACTATTGAGACAAAAAATGTTACATCTTAATATATGTTAACATACAATATAAATGTATACTTATAATCTTGAATAATTGATATAATCATTCATATATTATATATATATATATATATATATATATATATATATATATATATATATATATATATATATATACTGGCAAGTTAGGAGAATGGTCTCTATATATATATATATATATACAAATACATACACAATTTCATCCCTGTACTTTGTGAGGTGTCTTTATACCTCTTCTGTAATAGTTGATGTTTGGACATCCCTTGAGCTCCTCACTCACATTGTTCCAGATCTTCAGCCCACAAACACAAACACGTCTCTTTGTTGTGCGCACCCTAACGTTAGTGAATATAAATGAACCCCGTAAATAATAATTCCCTTGTCTCTCATTGAACATTATCTGAATATTCCCAGGTCATTGAACGTGTTTTTGCCTTCATTTCATTTCAAACCTTTATTTATCCAGATTGGTCCCATTGAGATCATAGATCTCTTTTCCAAGGGAGACCTGCAGCATATCGGTTCCACATGAAACATAAAACAATAAAGGACATCATACATTATATTTACAGGATACATTTACATAGTTATAGACATTTACAAGTGCCCATAGTATCAACGAGCATTTCATTTAGCCTAGCTTTAAAGACATGCAGAGGAATGAGATTGCTCAGTTTCAATTCTTGCTGAAGATTGTTCCAAGCAAGTGGAGCTGCACATAAAAGCTGTCTCACCTGAGACAGTCCTTGCTCTTGGCACATCTAACAAGACTACATCATGCGACCTCAGACAATAGCTGCTTGCAACTCTGTGTTATCAGAGAGCAGATAGAATACGGGAGTTTACCCAACAAAGCTTTATAAATAAACGTGAACCAATGACTGAGCCTCTTTACAGTAAGTGATGGCAAACCTGCCTTGGCATACAGGGTACAGTGATGAGTAAGTGAGTAGTATTACACATGCCGCTTTCGTCTCATTAGTATGCATAAAAAAGTGACAGGTCACACCTATACTACTTATGCAAATGAGCTAAGTCCCGCCTCCCATTTGGTCGAGGTGTGATATCCCAAGTAGGTGTGATATCCCAAGTAGGTGTGAGATCCGTCGATAGGAGGGGGTGATGTGTATTCACAGGTGTGAAAGGCCCCCACTGTTGCACCTTATGGCACCTAATAAAAAAAAAAAAAAAAAATACTCCTTCAATCACATTAGTATGTATAGAAAGTGACAGATGGGCCCGCCGCCCCCCCCCCCCCCCCCCCCCCAATTATGCTGATGATGTCCCCCACCGTCCCCCTCACACCCCTTCCTGTCTCCCCCCGTCCCCTCACCCCCCTTCCTTTGACTGTGATGTCAGAAGACAGTGGGGGGTGGAGTTAGATAAAAAAATAAAAAGCCAGTCGTTTCCACTCATCAAGTCACCTTTCAAAAAAGAAAAATGGCCAAGAGACGCCTCGATATGGGTTTAATCAGCAAGACGCCTGTGACAACTTACAGCCATCCGTCGGGAGCGCCAATCAAGAAACGGATGCAGTATCTGTGCCGGGTTCAGACGCCTCCAGCCGAAGAACTTCATGAAGAATGGACTCTGAAAAATGGCGATGTTTGGGGTTATGTATTCAACTATATGGCGAATGAACTGCATTTCTACAATCTGAAGAATGGAGAAACGTATGGACCCCGCAGTGTTAAAGCGACACTGACCTCAACAGATTGGGCTGTGTTAACTCTGGTGTCTTCCAGAGATCTCCACGCAACCACTGTATCGGAAGAAGTAGTGCATCAAGAAACCATAGTGGAACCAGCGGTGTACAAGATATCTGCAAAGAAAAGCAAAGAAACGCAGACAGCATGCGAGATCAAAGAAGAGCTTTCACCGCTGCCCCTCAATGTGGAGGAAGAAGAAGAAGGAGATATCCCCACGCCGCCAGAAGGGAGAAGAGTCCTGACAAGCACCGTCTGGGAAACTAAAAGCGGACCATCGGGGCGATGGTATTACCGTGCAAGCCGTGTGGTGACGCTGGGGAAGGACCCCTCTGATGATTTTGTTTTGGAGTATTTCAACTCTACATGTGGGGTTTCTCAGACATCCTTGCGGTGCCTCTGACTGCTTGGCTGAAAATGATTGATGAGAAATCTACAAAGCTTAAAGAACTTTTTTAACAGTCAGACATCGATGGACATTATACTGGTGAAAAAGACTCTCACTTTTGCAGATGACTCCGCCTCCAACTCAGCATAACAAGTCACACCCCGACTAACATTACTTTTTTTAAATATATGTTTTTTTTTTAGATGCTCTACTTTGATTTCTTTCATGTTGTTTGCAAGTTAGCGTCCAAATGGTTGGAAGATAAGGAGGAAGGACAATCAATACTGTATATAGTCAAGTGTGTCGCCAATGTAACCGGTTAGAACTCAAAGTGGCGATGAGGTCTTAAAATGTATGGAAAGGGTTTTAACAAAGGTCTTAAAAGGTATTACATGTGACTCTTCTGAAGTAGAGACATGGCAGAAATCCTACAATGAAGCGGGACAGTGAAGGGGTTTTGTGATTTTAAGACTTTTTACAGACACTCTGCAGATTTGTGTGTAATTCTCTCACAAAGGAACAGTAAGTCTTCGGGGTGTAACGGTTCACAGAAGTCACGGTTCGGTACGGGTTCGGTACAACAAGGAAAAGCAAAAAAATGTCCCAAATGCATAATTCCAGGTTTGTTGTTATTTATGTTTGAACAGTAGCTCAAGTTTCAGTTTAAAAATAAGGAACTCTGACATTTTGAATAATTAACTGTAAACTGTAAATATAAACTTCATTTTCTAGTTTTAAGGTTTTGCATACCTCAAAGTGTCTAAAAGTATCTTGGCAAGAGAAAAAAAGCCAAAATCTGCAGAGGCCATTAAAATAAACCGAATTCCTTACAAAGTACTTCATATTCTACCAGTTGTTAAGTGTTGCATACACCAAAGTGTGTCTAAAGTGTGTCTAAAAGTATCTTAGTAACACAAGAAAAGAGAAAAAAGCATTGATGTTAACAGAAAACTGGATTGTTCCACTGAAATAATAAATAAATAATTTCAAAAGTGCGTTTAAAAAGAAAATGTATTCAGATAAAGTATTTTATTTTCAGAAATGTCTAAGGTTTTGCAGACATAAAAAGTGTATCTTACTGTTCCTTTGTGAGAGAATTACACACAAATCTGCAGAGTGTCTGTAAAAAGTCTTAAAATCACAAAACCCCTTCACTGTCCCGCTTCATTGTAGGATTTCTGCCATGTCTCTACTTCAGAAGAGTCACATGTAATACCTTTTAAGACCTTTGTTAAAACCCTTTCCATACATTTTAAGACCTCATCGCCACTTTGAGTTCTAACCGGTTACATTGGCGACACACTTGACTATATACAGTATTGATTGTCCTTCCTCCTTATCTTCCAACCATTTGGACGCTAACTTGCAAACAACATGAAAGAAATCAAAGTAGAGCATCTAAAAAAAAAACATATATTTAAAAAAAGTAATGTTAGTCGGGGTGTGACTTGTTATGCTGAGTTGGAGGCGGAGTCATCTGCAAAAGTGAGAGTCTTTTTCACCACTATAATGTCCATCGATGTCTGACTGTTAAAAAAGTTCTTTAAGCTTTGTAGATTTCTCATCAATCATTTTCAGCCAAGCAGTCAGAGGCCCCGCAAGGATGTCTGAGAAACCCCACATGTAGAGTTGAAATACTCCAAAACAAAATCATCAGAGGGGTCCTTCCCCAGCGTCACCACACGGCTTGCACGGTAATACCATCGCCCCGATGGTCCGCTTTTAGTTTCCCAGACGGTGCTTGTCAGGACTCTTCTCCCTTCTGGCGGCGGGGGGATATCTCCTTCTTCTTCTTCTTCTTCCTCCACATTGAGGGGCAGCGGTGAAAACTCTTCTTTGATCTCGCGTCTGCGTTTCTTTGCTTTTCTTTGCAGATATCTTGTACACCGCTGGTTCCACTATGGTTTCTTGATGCACTACTTCTTCCGATACAGTGGTTGCGTGGAGATCTCTGGAAGACACCAGAGTTAACACAGCCCAATCTGTTGAGGTCAGTGTCGCTTTAACACTGCGGGGTCCATACGTTTCTCCATTCTTCAGATTGTAGAAATGAAGTTCATTCGCCATATAGTTGAATACATAACCCCAAACATCGCCATTTTTCAGAGTCCATTCTTCATGAAGTTCTTCGGCTGGAGGCGTCTGAACCCGGCACAGATACTGCATCCGTTTCTTGATTGGCGCTCCCGACGGATGGCTGTAAGTTGTCACAGGCGTCTTGCTGATTAAACCCATATCGAGGCGTCTCTTGGCCATTTTTCTTTTTTGAAAGGTGACTTGATGAGTGGAAACGACTGGCTTTTTATTTTTTTATCTAACTCCACCCCCCACTGTCTTCTGACATCACAGTCAAAGGAAGGGGGGTGAGGGGACGGGGGGAGACAGGAAGGGGTGTGAGGGGGACGGTGGGGGACATCATCAGCATAATTGGGGGGGGGGGGGGGCGGGCCCATCTGTCACTTTCTATACATACTAATGTGATTGAAGGAACATTTTATTTTTAATTTTTTTAATTTTTTTATTTTTATTTTTTTATTTTTTTTATTTTTATTAGGTGCCATAAGGCGCAACAGTGGGTGCCTTTCACACCTGTGAATACACATCAACCCCCTCCTATCGACGGATCTCACACCTACTTGGGATATCACACCTACTTGGGATAACACACCTCGACCAAATGGAAGGCGGGATTTAGCTCATTTGCATAAGTAGTATAGGTGTGACCTGTCACTTTTTTATGCATACTAATGAGACGAAAGCGGCATGTGTAATACTACTTAAGTGCTTTACAATTACTGATAAATCTCAGTGCGCTGTGATAGTTGACATCTAACTTGTTCAGCCAATGGGCTGGTGCATTCAGATAGACCAGATCACCATAGTCCAGCACAAGTCAAAAGGTCACAGAGCCTTTTCCTGGCCTCAAGCGAGAAACAGGACTTGTTCCTGTAGAAGAAACCTAGCCTAACCCTCAGCTTTTTAAGCAGGTTATTGACATGAAGTTTAAAAGAGAGACAATCATCAAGCCAGATACCAAGGTATTTATAACAGGTAACCACTTCAAGTTTTATTCCTTGCGTAGTTACAATATCTAAAACAGGCTCTGGTGTCTTTTTAGCTTTAGAAAAGAGCATTACCTTGGTTTTCTCAACATTTAAAAGAAGCTTTAGTTCAGAGAGCTGAGTCTGAATAATGTTAAAAACAGCCTGTAATTGAACACCAGCCTCCTGAATGGAGGGACCTGCACAGTACATCACGGTATCATCCGCATACAAATGTAAAGTAGCTTCATCCACATTTTCACCTAAACTGTTGATGTAGATGGAGAATAAAAGTGGGCCTGAAACAGAACCTTGAGGAACACCATTAGCAATGTTCAACCACTCAGAAGACAGCCCATCAAAGTGAACACATTGGGACCTTTCAGAGAGGTAGTTCACAAACCACCCACTGCATGGCTGGATATGCCAATACTGGCTAGCCTCTGCTTTAAGATGCGATGATCGACGGTATCAAACGCTTTGGACAGGTCAACAAATAGAGCTGCACAACTCTGCTTATTATCTAAAATACTCGCCACATCATTCACCACTTTCATTGTGGCAGTGATGGTGCTGTGTTGCTTTCTGAAGCCTGACTGATGTTTAGACAGGATGTCATTGTTACATAAAAACTCCTTTACCTGTTCACTCACTAAGCGTTCAAGAACCTTAGCCAGAACTGACAACTTAGAGATGGGTCTATAGTTATTTAAAATAGTTGCCTCCCCTCCTTTTAGCAAAGGCAGGACATACGCTGACTTCCATACTTTTGGAATTGTGTTCGTGCTGAGAGAGAGGTTCAAAAGAGTAGTGAGAGGTGGAGCAATAAAATCTGCAGCTATCTTTAAAAAGAAAGGTTCTACGTTGTCCGGGCCAGCCGGTTTCTTAGGATCTAACTTGGTTAAGGCTTCATGAACAACATCAACAGTAAAAGGAGTAAAACTGAAAGAGTTTTCCAGACCACATTGTTCAGAGTCACAGACTGTAGTGTTCACAGAAGCAGAGTTAGTGACAGAATGAAACAGAGAACCGCAGGACACAAAATGCTCATTAAAGCAATTTTGCATAGTAGCCCTGATATAGAGCCAGATGCTGCGGTGAGGCACGGAGGTAGCTCATTACGGATCTCACCGGTGGATATCGATTTTATGGCTTTCCAAAATTTCCTAGGATTATTTAGGTTTTCTGTGGTAACTGACAAATAGTACTTCGACTTTGCACTTTTGACATTTCAAGTGAAGCTATTTCTTAGCTGCCTAAAGCGTAGCCATTCTACCTCTGAGCCTGATTGCCTAGCCTTTGCCCAGGCCTTGTTTCTCTCATGAAGGATACTGTTGTGAAGTTTGTGAAGTGATGTTTGTTCTCAGCTTTGAACAAAGGTATGACTTTTGCTATTTTCATTTTGTTAGGAAATGCACCAGTTTGGAATGATAGGTATGTGTGTGAATGGTTTTGAAATAACATCTATAAACTTTTTTAATACAGTCATGTCAATGTCATCACAATCTGTAGATTTTTAGTTTTTACATTTCGTCACAATAGAGTGGCAAAGTCACGCCCATCTACTTCCAGTCCATGGGACCTTATTTCAGAAAAATAATGTATTTAAGTCAATGGAGAGAGAAAACGTATCTTTCGATCCCGTTTGAATTGTGCCATGAATTACACATATGATGTTTGTCAATCTTAAAAAATCATTTCATGTCAAAAAAGTCACAGTTTGTTGTAAAACTGTTGAAATATAAGACTATGAAAAATACGCAACTAGAAAGACTACAAATCCCAGAGTCACGTAAGTGATGTCACAACTGTTTTCCTCCACTAATAGCTAAGATCAGCGCCATATAGATAGAATCTATCTATATGGCGCTGGCTAAGATAAGATAACTTTAACAAGATGCCTGTGTGCTTAGTACCAGGTTGTTATCATACCAGCAATGGGTCTTGCTCGTTCTTTCGCTTCCCGTCTGATGAAAGGAGCAGGAGTGGCTGGATCAAGTTAGCTACCTAGCTAGTAGCAAGCACGTTAGTTAGCATTACAGTCTTAGCCTTGTCATTTTTATTAGCCTTAATATGAAGTAACATCAAGTAACCCAAAATGTTAAACAGTAAGAGTAGTAGTCATATTTCATGAACGCTTTGAAGAGTACTGTCACCGGTGTGATCATTCTATAATACACCATCTAAGCCCGGGGGAGAAATGCTAACGCTAATGCTACATTAGCACCGGCGATCTGTTCTACTTCATGCTATCTGCACAAATGGTTGACTTTAAACATTAAAAAGACCAGGCAGTTCAGAGAGAATCAAAGGAAGGCAGCTTTGCATGACATTCTTCTGGACGTGTTTCATTGTGGTGATAGTGAGGGTCAGGGTGAGGGTCAGGGTCAGAGTGAGGGTCAGGGTCAGGGTCAGGGTGAGGGTGAGGGTCAGGGTCAGGGTGATGGTCAGGGTGAGGGTCAGGGTGAGGGTCAGGGTGAGGGTCAGGGTGAGAGGGTGATAGTGAGGGTCAGGATGAGGGTCAGGGTCAGGGTGAGGGTCAGGGTCATATTTCATGAACCCTTTGAAGAGTACTGTCACCGGTGTGATCATTCTATAATACACCATCTAAGCCCGGGGGAGAAATGCTAACGGTGAGAGGGTGAAAGTGAGGGTCAGGGTGAGAGTGAGGGTCAGGGTGATAGTGAGGGTGAGGGTGATAGTGAGGGTGATAGTGAGGGTGAGAGGGTGATAGTGAGGGTGAGGGTGAGAGGGTGATAGTGAGGGTAGTCAATCACTTTTTTGACAAGACAGTAGTGACGGCCATCTTGGTGACGTGTGTTGTTCTGCGAGACCAGAGATGTAGTTCATTGAGCGTTTCACACAAACAAATGTGTTACTTCACAGTTTTACGACACATTTTTTTTTTTTGACTTTCAAAATTATTTTTTAAATTGACAAACATCATGTGTGTAATTCGTGGCACAATTCAAACGGGATTCGAAAGATAATCTTTCTCTCTCCATTGACTTCAATACATAATTTTTCCGAAATAAGGTCCCATGGAGCTCCCCCGGAAGGGGAGGGACTTCACCTCTCTATATCAACTACTTCCCTTTCATCCACTGCTGTGAGGAACATTGAGAAAGGATTACGTTTTATTAAGTTTTTCCAGCTTTTTTTCTGATGTGCCTCCATCAGGAGTCTTCATTAAACATGGAGTTAGACAGTCTCTGTAACTCTCTGATGAGCAGGGACTCCAGGTTTAGCTGTGACTCACCAATCAGTCTGCTAAACCACTTTATGATCTGACTGAGACAGTGTCTGCTCTTTAAAGTCAGGTTACCAAACCAAGACATTAAAGAAAAAGACAGAACTGACTGTGCTGACTGTCTTCAAGTTTAGGATTGACTTCCTGAATGTCTTTCGTGAAGTCTAAGGTATTAAAACAAGTTTAGAAACGATTAGGGTATTTACTAACTCGTCATCTGAATTGAAGCCATTCAAAGTCACATGGCAGCTGTTCTTTGGATCCTGAAGGCCTGTTATGGTTTTCAAAAGTACAAAAATACAAAACAACAATATATAGTTCTGTGAGATAAAGATTTTCTTTCTCTGTATCTTTGCTCTGCAGGGAGAAAAGATGGAGACACCTCGAGAAGTCCTATTCAAAACTTTAAAAGATTTTGGGGAAAATGAGTTTAAAGACTTCAAGTGGTACCTGCAGGGGAAGGTCCTAGGATTCCCAGGAATCCCAAAGAGTGAACTAGAGGAAGCAGACCGAGGGGACACAGTGGATCTGATGCTTCGGGACTACGACATAAACACCATCAAAGTGACCAGAGAAGTTTTGAAGAAGATCCCGAGGAATGATCTAGAAGAGGAATTATCAAAATTCCCATCAGACCCTGAAGGTATGTCATTATGTCAAAAATAGTGTACCAAAATATAACTATATATAAATACATTTTATTTTATTTTTCACAGCCATGCATGATGTTTTTAGACTCCTGATATACCCCTCAGAGAACCGTCCCCTCCACATGGTGTTGGGGTTGAGGTGCCCCTGAAAGCAGAGAGGTCAGGGTCACTAGTTTCTGGCAAGGTCACCATGTTTGTTCCAGGTGAGGGGTTGTAGAACCTTTATAGATCAGCATTTTAGGAATCCAATTACCTTTCCTGGATTAGGAAGTTTGGGTTTTGGTAAAATTGTCCAAAACATATTTGGGTTAATGATAGAAGGATTCATCAACCTCTCTGAAGAACCAGCACCTTACCGTGGTAGGGAGGTTTGTGTGCCCTGATGAACCTGGGGGCTGTGTTGTCTGGAACCTTGTGTTCCTGGTAGGGTCTCCCATGGCAAATTGGTCTCAGGCAAGGGGCCAGACTAAGATTGGTTCAAAAGACCTCATGAAAGAACAACAAAGAAGTGAGGATACCCGGCCCGGAGGAAGCCCGGGGTCCCCTTCTGGAGCCAGGCCCAAAAGGAGGACTCATCAGCGAGCGTCTGGTGGCCGGGCTTGCCACAGAGCCCGGCCGGGCACAGCCCGAAAAGGCAACGTCCCGCGGGCCCACCACCTACGGGAAACAGCGATGGGGTCGGTGCGCTGCCAGAAGGGTGGCAGTGAAAGCAGAGGGTCTCGACGGACCAGACCCGGGTGACAGAAGCTGGCTTTGGGGACGTGGAACGTCACCTCTCTGGGGGGGAAGGAGCCGGAGCTTGTGCGGGAGGTGGAGCGTTACCAGCTGGATCTGGTTGGGCTCACCACTACGCACAGCGTCGGCTCTGGAACCTTACTTCTGGATAGGGGTTGGACTCTCTTCTTCTCCGGAGTTGCTCAAGGTGTGAGGCGCCAGGCGGGTGTGGGGATACTCACAAATACCCGGTTGGGTGCTTCGTTGTTGGAGTTTACCCCAGTGGACGAGAGGGTCGCCTCCCTACGCCTGCGGGTTATGGGGGGGAAAACTCTGACTGTTGTATGTGCTGATGCACCAAACAGCAGTTCAGAGTATACGGCCTTCTTGGAGACCCTGGAAAGAGTCCTGTATGGGGCTCCTGAAGGGGACTCTTTAATCTTGCTGGGAGACTTCAACGCACATGTGGGCAATGATGGAGACACTTGGAGGGGCGTGATTGGGAGGAACGGCCCCCCTGATCTGAACCGGAGTGGTGGTTTGTTACTAGACTTCTGTGCTAGTCATGGATTGGCCATAACAAACACCATGTTCGAACATAAGGATGCTCATAAGTGTACGTGGTACCAGAGCACCCTAGGCAGAAGGTCCATGATCGATTTAGTTATCGTATCATCGGACCTGAGGCCGTATGTTTTGGACACTCGGGTAAAGAGAGGGGCGGAGTTGTCAACTGATCACCATCTGGTGGTGAGTTGGGTCGAGTGGCGGGGGAAGCCTCTGGATAGACCTGGTCAGCCAAAACGTGTAGTTCGGGTGAACTGGGAACGTCTGGAGGAGGCCCAAGTTCAGGAGGCCTTCAACTCACACCTCCGGCTGAGCTTTTCGGGCATTCCTGTGGAGGTTGGGGACATTGAACCAGAGTGGTCGGTGTTCAAAGCCTCTATTGCCGAAGCCGCGGCGGGGAGCTGTGGTCTCAAGGTCTTAGGTGCCTCAAGGGGCGGTAACCCTCAAACCTCCTGGTGGACACCGGTGGTCAGGGAAGCCGTCCGACTGAAGAAGGAGGCCTTCAGGGTTTTGTTATCCCGGGGGACTCCCGAGGCAGTTGCAAGGTACCGACAGACCCGAAGGGCAGCAGCCTCAGCCGTGGCCGAGGCAAAGCTGCGGGTGTGGGAGAAGTTCGGAGAAGACATGGAAAAGGACTTTCAGGCGGCACCAAAGTTGTTCTGGAAAACTGTCCGACACCTCAGGAGGGGGAAGCAGGGAACCATCCAAGCTGTGTACAGTAAGGATGGGACGTTGTTGACCTCAACTGATGGAGTGTTAGGACGTTGGAAGGAACACTTTGAGGAACTCCTGAACCCGACAACTCCGCCCTCTATCAAATCAAATCAAATTTGATTTGTAGAGCACATTTAAAAACGATTTTGGTCGAGCCAAAGTGCTGTACATGTAATTTAAACACATAAAAACACATTACATCACAATAAAAGACAATAAATCACAACAGATAAAGCAACACATGGAACAGTCAGGAGTCGTGACCCCACTCTAACTAGAAGGCCAGAGAGAAGTAGTGTGTCTTCAGTGTGGATTTAAAAGCCCCTAGGGCAGGGATCACCAACTACATTTGTCCAAGGGCCAAAATGTATCCAATAGACACTATCGCGGGCCGGGGGGGTACAGGTACTGCATAAAGCTTAGCAGACTCTTCACGCTAACGAAGGATCACTTCTAGGCAGGGTTGGGGGGGTTACTTTGTAAATGTAATCAGTGACTGAATACATGCTCTGAAAGTAATCAGAATACAGTTATGTGTCTTATAAAAGTAACGTGTTCAGGTTACTTTTAGAATACTTTTGGAATACTTTCTTTTTCCATAACAGGTGGGTATGTTTTGGTGAGCAGGAGACACTTGTTTTACTGTTTTAATGGCTTATCAAGAACTCAAACACAACATCTTGGTGTCATTCTGGACAGCTCTCTCATCTGCACCCCACATAAAAAACATCACCCGGACTGCATTCTCCTACTGTAAACCTTTCCTTAGAATATGGTATGAATTGTAAGGTGTCCTTGGGTGCTTTGAAAGGCGCCCCTAAATAGAATGAATTATCATTATTATTATTATTATTATTATTATTATCTGAAACGATGTAATAACTTTTAAAACTGTTTCCAGTCACTTGCAGCAGGCCATTCACTTTGATTTGATCCCGTTATAAATGTCATCATTTCGACAATAAAGAAATGCTACATAAACGTTATCTTGCACATTTTATCGAACCATCTCCGTTTCAAACTTTCAATATATTTTAAAAGAGATCTCTCTCTCTCATCTGCGTGCGGGGGCGGGGCCTCACAGACACGCTGCATCTCTCTCTCGCTCACAGACATGCTGCATCTCTCTCTCTCACAGACATGCTGCAGCGCCGTGCAGTGTGCACACAGTTCTGCCGGTAATGAATATTAAATTTTGTGAGGAAACTTTTCCACCAATAATTCCAATAAGTATTCCAAAATGTATTCACTTCAGGTTTACGAAAGTAACTGTAATCAGATTACTCGTTTTTCAAATGTAACGCCAGCTGAATACAGTTAGCCTACTTGATTTTTGTATTCTGATTACGTAACGCCGTTACATATATTCCGTTACAACCCAACCCTGCTTCTCGGCTACTGTCCCGCAGCTCCTGCCTCTCTGTTGGACTCTGTCGCAGCGGGGCTGCTGCTGTGGTGCGGAGCGCACAAAGCAGACTCTTCACAACGAAGGATCACTTCTTCTTCTTCAAGGAATGTTTCGCAGTACGCAGTCTACTGTCCCGCAGCTGCTGCCTCTCTGTTGGACTCCGGTACTGCACCTTACTCACGAGACGTTGTAAAAAAAAAAATGGGTGGGGGGCGAACGCAGTAACCACTCCGCCAACGCCACAGTCACCCCCGTCGTGCGGGTCGGATGAGAATGTCTGGCGGGCCGGATGTGGCCCGCGGGCCGCCAGTTGGTGGTCACTGCCCTAGGGTCTGGGTCGACCTCACATGGAGGGGAAGAGTCTGGGGCCAGCTGCTGCGAAGGCTCGGTGCCCTCTGGTTTTGAGCCTAGTCTTAGGCACTACCAGCAGCAGCTGGTCAGCAGACCTTAAGGCTCTGCCTGGGGTGTAGCGCTGGAGGAGTTCAGCTATATAGGCCGGAGCCAACCCATTTAGTGCTTTAAAAACAAATAAAAGGATTTTAAAATCAATTCTGAACCGGACTGGAAGCCAGTGTAGTGAGGCCAGAATTGGGGTGATGTGGTCACGCTTTTTGTGGCCAGTCAGGAGACGTGCAGCTGCGTTTTGAACTAGCTGCAGGCGTTTAATTGATGCCTGGTCCATACCCACATACAGAGCATTACAATAGTCCAGTCTTGAGGTCACAAAGGCGTTAATAACCCTTTCCAGGTCTTTAAAAGATAAATACGACTTGGTTTTGGCCAATAGTCTTATTTAAAAAAAGCAGGATTTTACTACGGTGCTGACCTGCTTGTCGAATTTAAAAGTGCTATTGAAGGTCACTCCAAGGTTCATGACAGAGGGGAGGATATTTTTACTTAGGGAGCCCAGAATATCAACCGAAGAGGCTGGAGGTTGGGGTCCAAAAAAGATTACCTCGGTCTTACTCTCATTGAGGTTGAGGAAGTTTTTGCTCAGCCAGGATTTTATCTCTGTTAAGCAGTCCTTCAACTGCTGTAGTGAGTTGACATTTGCTTTGAGAGGCAGATAGATATGTACATCGTCCGCGTAGCAGTGGAAGGGAATATTGTGTTTCGTAAGAATTGAACCTAGGGGCAGTATGTACAGTAAAAAGAGGATGGGGCCCATAATTGAGCCTTGGGGGACCCCACAGGTAAGAGGGCCTTTGGCAGAGGAGAAGGCACCTAGCTGCACTGAGAAGCTACGGTCTGTCAGGTAAGACCTGAACCATGCGAGGGCAGAGCCTGTGATGCCTGTGGACTGTTCAAGCCGTGACAACAGGATGCTATGGTCCACAGTGTCAAAGGCAGCAGTCAGGTCCAACTGCACCAGGACAGCTGGGCTAACTGAGTCGGCGGCTAAGAGCAGATCATTAAAAACTCTTCAAAGGGCTGTTTCAGTGCTGTGCATAGGTTTGAAGCCAGACTGAAACTTTTCATGGATGCCATGCGTGGTTAAAAACGACTGCAGCTGGACGTAGACTACTCGCTCCAGGGCTTTAGATAAAAAAGGGTAGCTGGGAAATGGGCCTAAAATTTGCGAGAATTGAGGAGTCAAGATTTTTCTTTTTAAGTAGTGGCTTAACCACGACATGTTTGAAGGCAGCTGGGACACATCCTGAGCTAAGAGAGGTGTTTATAAGTAATAAAATACTTGCTCCAACTGATTCGAAAACGTCTCTGAGAAGGCGAGAGGGAATGCTGTCTGTGGTGCAGTTTGTCGGCCGCAGGTGCTTGACTACATCCGAAAGAGAAGAGAGGGATTCAGGCTCAAAGTGGTCGAGGACCGCAGGGCACAGAAAAGGAGCAGAATCTGGGGTAGCACTAGTGTGGGCTAGCCTAAGCGCAGATACTTTTTCAATAAAAAATGTAAGAAATGTATCACAGAGAGTAGTCGATGGCACAATTGTAGAAACATCACAGGGATTAATGATCGAGTTAAGGACATTAAAAATAACCTGAGGTTTATGGCTGTTTTTGGAGATGAACAGAGAAATGTGCTCTGTTTTGGCTTTGACTGCCGTCTGGTAGTCAGCAAGGCAAGCACGAAGGATTTCTAGGGAGACATGGAGTTTGTCCTTTTTCCATTTTCTCTCTGCACGCCTGCAAGCGCGTCTAAGAGCACGAGTACAGTCATTGAGCCATGGCTGTGAGAGAGCTTTGGTGCGTCTAAGCGTAAAAGGAACAACAGAATCGAGTATTTGGGTACATGTCGAGTCAAACATGGAGATAAGCTCATCAGCACTAAAAGCACAGTTCATCTTTAATTTACAGATCAGAGAAGCATTAAAAACATCAGAAAACTGTGAGGCAGTGAAGGGGTTAATCAAACGCAGACGGCGCGCAGGGGCACGTGACTCGACTCCTGCGGAAGGGATCGAGGTTGTAAACAGAACCGGTAAATGGTCTGAGATACGCGTTGCTGCACAGATTTCATCCACAGAGACAGACAGTCCAAACGATAATACAAAATCTAAGGTGTGTCCTTTATCGTGTGTTGGGCCAGCCACCGACTGAATGAGACCGAAAGAATCAAGGAGATTTAAAAAGTCCCTAACCAGAGGTTTTGACTGGCAACACACATGAACATTGAAGTCTCCGCAGATCAAAATACGATCATATTTCACTATGATCTCGGACAGAAAGTCAGAAAAGTCATTTATGAAATCCTTATTGCATTTTGGCGGACGATACACGACTGCGCAGAGTATAGGTGAGGCCGGGTTCAGCTCAAAAAGCTGCAACTCAAAGCTAGCGTAGCTAGTTACATGATGAAGCAATCGGCATTGTAGGCTAGCTCTAAACACTGATTCTAGGCCCCCACCACGGCCGGTGGTGCGGGGGGAGCTGAAGAATGTACAGTCAGGAGGACGAAGTTCAGAGAACGATGTATACTCGCCAGCGTGGACCCAGGTCTCCGTCAGAAACATAAAATCCAGTTCACGAGAGGTGAAGAAGTCATTTAGCAGGAACGTTTTGTTTGCTATCGACCTAGCATTTAGCAAAGCCATGCTAAGTTGTCGCTCTGGGCTGGCAGAAGGAGTAGCTCGTCTCAGCTGATGAAGATTTGCGTGTTGGACACCGCGCGGGCAGGGAGCAGTCAGTCGGGCAGGAGGGGCTGGCAGCGGGCCCAGCAGAGGCCGCAGCTCCGGAAGAATACGGCAAATCCATCGATCCCTCACATGGCGTGCAGCGGGAGGGCCATGACATCCGAGGCGTGAAGAGACCAGTGCACCAGCACGCTTTCCCCGGCGTCTAAAGCGCTTTCGGTGAGGCAGCCATCCTGGTCGTGGAACGATGGATCAGCTTTATACTCTCGCAGGGATCATGGAGGGGGCCTGGGAGTAGGCTTATCCGGTCTACATGTGTTTTGTAGACTTGGAGAAGGCATATGACCGAGTTCCCAGGGAGTTACTGTGGGAGGTGCTGCGGGAGTATGGGGTGAGGGGGTCTCTACTCAGGGCCATCCAATCTCTGTACTCCCAAAGCGAGAGCTGTGTCCGGGTCCTCGGCAGTAAGTCGGACCCATTTCCGGTGAGGGTTGGCCTCCGCCAGGGCTGCGCTTTGTCACCAATCCTGTTTGTAATACACATGGATCGGATTTCGAGGCGTAGTTGTGGGGGAGGGGGTCTGCAGTTCGGTGGACTAAGGATTGCACCACTGCTTTTTGCAGATGATGTGGTTCTAATGGCTTCATCGGTCTGCGACCTTCAGCACTCACTGGATCGGTTCGCAACCGAGTGTGAAGCGGCTGGGATGAGGATCAGCACCTCCAAATCTGAGGCCATGGTTCTCAGCAGGAAACCGATGGACTGTCCACTCCAAGTAGGGAATGAGTCCTTACCCAAAGTGAAGGAGTTCAAGTATCTCGGGGTCTTGTTCTCGAGTGAGGGAACAATGGAGCGTGAGATGGGCCGGAGAATCGGAGCAGCGGGAGCGGTACTGCAGTCGCTTTACCGCACCGTTGTGACGAAAAGGGAGCTGAGCCAGAAGGCAAAGCTCTCTGTCTACCGGGCCATTTTCGTTCCTACCCTCACCTATGGTCATGAAGGATGGGTCATGATCAAAAGAACGAGATTGCGGATACAAGCGGCCGAGATGGGTTTTCTCCGCTGGGTGGCTGGCGTCTCCCTTAGGGATAAGGTGAGAAGTTCGGTCATCCAGGAGGGACTCGGAGTTGAACCGCTCCTCCTTCGCGTCGAAGGGAGCCAGTTGAGGTGGTTCGGGCACCTAGTTAGGATGCCACCTGGGCGCCTCCCTAGGGAGGTGTTCCAGGCACGTCCAGCTGGGAAGAGACCAAGGGGTAGACCTAGGACCAGGTAGAGGGATTATATCTCTTCGCTGGCCTGGGAGCGCCTTGGGATCCCCCAGTCAGAGCTGGTTGATGTCGCCAGGGAAAGGAAAGTTTGGGGCTCTCTGCTGGAACTGCTACCCCCGCGACCCGACCACGGATAAGCGGGAGAAGATGGATGGATGGATGGATTCATCAGGACTTAGGAAAAGAGACTGCAGTGCTTTGAGAATCCGACCGCACTGACACTATCCAACGTCATTATGATGCACCAGCCGATGTTATTAAGAAGGAGACAACGCTTTATTTCATCCCAAAGGGGAAATTCAGCCCAGTTGTTCATTCGGTTGTGGTAACACACAGTACAATACACACACAGGACAGGTGAGAGAGGTCTGAGCAAAACAGGCGGCCAGTCTGTCCAGCGCCAGGGAGCAGTTGGGGGTTCTGTGCCTTGCTCGAGGGCAGGAGGTGAACTGGCACCTCTCCAGGAACCAGTCTACACTCCGTATAATTTTGGTCCGATCGGGACTCCAACCGGCACCATTCGTTTCCCAACACAAATTCCTACAGAATGCGGCAGTAAAACACTCCGCTGCATTGGCTGGGAATCGGACCCGGGCGTCCAGACGAGAACTCTACCACTGAACCACCAATGCTATATAAACGAGTTTCTCCTGGTGGGACATTGGAGATATGTAATAGAAGTGGGTGATGCTAAAAGCCAGTGTTGGGGAGGGGATGGATCAGAGGAGTGACCAGAAAGTCATCAGTTGTGTTTGAAATGACAATGAGTCCTTGAGTGCTACGTTTACCCAGGAAACGGCCAATTCTGTTTTTTTCGGAATGAGGTTTGTCCTGCCGAACTGTCAGATATCTCAGGAGGGGGAGTCATGGATGAACCCCGGCTGTTTTCCACAGTGTAGGTTAGCTGCTGACTCAGTCTCAGGATGTTGAATGGGACTGATGCACACTGAGTTCACAGAGCTGAGGGCTTGGAGAACAGCTGTTGTTGCTCAGGTGGTCAGAAGGGGCCACACTGTGGAGGTTTGTCCTGGCATAACATTGACCAGTTGTGATCAATGTTGCATGGAGGCAGACAGTGTCCATGTTTTAAAGGGGACTGTAGGGTAAGCTCTAAACATCAGAGGGGCACATTGCTCAGCCTCACTGGGATTGCTCACTGCAGATTCTGTCCTAGTCATTACTAATGGCCCAGCCGCCTACAGGTGGAAGGAGGTATCATTTGCCGTCCAACATGACTTGGTGAGGAAGGGACGGGTTATTACTTTGACCCCTCAGGGTGTCTTGTAGATGGTAGGCTACTGCAGGAGTATACTGGGACACACTAAGAGCCATCCACTTCCTGTATAACTGGAGAGAGAGCTGTGTCCACACCCTCAGTGGGTGTTGGGATCTGCTGGTATCGTGCCTCGTCTCCCAGCAGCAGGAATAAGAGTCAGTCAGGTTTAGGGCCATGGTTCTCTGTGGGAAAACAGATGGTTCTCTGTGGGGTGGAACTTATACTGGACAATGTACAGATAATTATGCAACAAGATCCAGTGACTTGATAAAAGGAAAATAACCTGCTATTTTGTCAGAAATGGGTCCAATTAGAAGGAAATATTTTGATGTGTCATTCATGTAAATGTATTTCTTGTTCATTCAGATATTCTCACTAAGTGCCAAGGTGAACTCAAATCAAACCTGAAGGAAACATTTGAAAATATCACATTTATGGAAAAATCTGAATCCCTACATGAAATCTACACGGAGATCTACATCACCAGGGGAGACACCACAGAGGTCAACAAGGAACATGAGATCAGACAGATCGAACAAGCATTCAGTAAACCAGACAGATCAGAAACACCCATCAGACAAGAAGACCTCTTTAAAGGCTCAACTGAAAGAGGTAAACCAATCAGAGCAGTGATGACAAAGGGAGTGGCTGGCATTGGGAAAACAGTCTTAACACAGAAGTTCACTCTGGACTGGGCTGAAGGCAAAGCCCACCAGGACATCCAGTTCATATTTCCATTCACCTTCAGAGAGCTGAATGTGGTGAGAGAGAACAAGTACAGCTTGGTGGAACTTGTTCATCACTTCTTCTCTGAAACCAGAGACGCAGGAATCTGCAGGTTTGATCAGTTCCCGGTTGTGTTCATCTTTGACGGTCTGGATGAGTGTCGACTTCCTCTGAAATTCCACAACACTAAGATCCTGACTGATGTCACAGAGTCCACCTCAGTGGATGTGCTGCTGACAAACCTCATCAGGGGGAAGCTGCTTCCCTCTGCTCGCCTCTGGATAACCACACGACCTGCAGCAGCCAATCAGATCCCTCCTGAGTGTGTGGACATGGTGACAGAGGTCCGAGGGTTCACTGACCCACAGAAGGAGGAGTACTTCAGGAAGAGGTTCAGAGATCAGGAGCAGGCCGACACCATCATCTCCCACATCAAGACCTCACGAAGCCTCCACATCATGTGCCACATCCCAGTCTTCTGCTGGATCTCTGCTTCAGTCCTGGAGGACATGTTGAAAACTGAGAGAGGAGAGCTGCCCAAGACCCTGACTGAGATGTACATCCACTTCCTGGTGGTTCAGGCCAAAGTGAACGTCAAGTATGATGAAGGAGCTGAGACAGATCCACACAGGAGTCCAGAGAGCAGGATGAAGATGATGGAGTCTCTGGGAACACTGGCTTTTGAGCAGCTGCAGAAAGGCAACCTGATCTTCTATAAGTCCAACCTGAGAGAGTGTGGCATCGATATCAGAGCAGCCTCAGTGTACTCAGGAGTGTTCACACAGGTCTTTAGAGAGGTGAGAGGAACGTACAAGGACAAGGTGTTCTGCTTCGTCCATCTGAGCGTTCAGGAGTTTCTGGCTGCTCTTCATGTCCATCTGACCTTCATCACCTCTGGAGTCAACCTCATGGCCCCCTGGTGGTCTAAAGTCTTCAGACAAAAACCTAAACATGTTTACCAGAGTGCTGTGGACCAGGCCTTACAGAGTCCAAACGGACACCTGGACTTGTTCCTCCGCTTCCTCCTGGGTATTTCAATGGAGACAAATCAGACCTTATTACACGACCTGCTGACACAGACAGGAAGTGGCTCAGAGACCATCCAGAAAACAGTGAAATACATCAAGAAAAAGATAAGAAAGAACCCGTCTCCGGAGAAAAGCATCAACCTGTTCCACTGTCTGAATGAACTGAATGATCGTTCTCTAGTGGAGGAGATCCAACGGTACCTGAGGTCAGGAAGTCTCTCCACAGAGGAACTGTCTCCTGCTCAGTGGTCAGCTCTGGTCTTCATCTTACTGTCATCACAAGAAGATCTGGACGTGTTTGACCTGAAGAAATACTCTGCTTCAGAGGAGGCTCTTCTGAAGCTGCTGCCAGTGATCAAAGCCGCCATGAAAGCTCTGTAAGTGGAGATAAAACTACATTAACTAGGAACAGGTTGAGAAATGAGAATAAAACTCTTTGTGTTCACTGCTGATCTTTCCCCAGGCTGAGTGGCTGTAACCTGTCAGAGAGAAGCTGTGAAGCTCTGTCCTCAGTCCTCAGCTCCCAGTCCTCTAGTCTGAGAGATCTGGACCTGAGTAACAACGACCTGCAGGATTCAGGAGTGAAGCTGCTGTCTGCTGGACTGGAGAGTCCACACTGTGAACTGGAGACTCTCAGGTCAGAGTTCAGCCGATATGTTAACTGTCATTTCTATCGACTAATTTCCAGTTTTATCTAAATGGTTAATAATACATTTCGATTTTCATTCGGTTTGTTGTTTATTTTTCTTCTTCAAAACAATAAACCACAAAACCATGATAACAATCTGATTATATTTTAAGACAGATGGCGTCACTTATCTACATCTCAATGTATCTGACTGATTGACCAACAAAAACATGCACAGAAACAGATGTTATGATTTGACAAAAGAACTAGAAAAGATTGTATGTTGAAACCTTGCGCTCAATCACATTTAATATTAAAGGAATGTTGTTATGTATTAATTTATTTCAAGGTTAACTGGCTGCAACCTGTCAGAGAGAAGCTGTGAAGCTCTGTCCTCAGTCCTCAGCTCCCAGTCCTCTAGTCTGAGAGATCTGGACCTGAGTAACAATGACCTGCCGGATTCAGGAGTGAAGCTGCTGTCTGCTGGACTGGAGAGTCCACACTGTGAACTGGAGACTCTCAGGTCAGAGTTCAGCTTTTATGTTAACTGTCAGAGTGGTTTTGTTCAGCCATTTCTATCGACTCATTTACAGTTTTATCAAATTGGTTAATAATACATTTCAATTTTCCTTCGGTTTGTTGTTTATTTTTCTTCTTCAAAACAATAAACCACCAAACCATGATAACAATCTGATTATATTTTAAGACAGAAGCCGTCACTTATCTACATCTCAATGTATCTGATTGATTGACCAACTGTTAGAAAAATATCACTCGACACCAGGTTGAGAATCAATGATCAGGTTCTAATTTATTCTTGCAAGAAGGAGCAGAGTTAAATCACATACAAAGGATATGGGTTAACTCACACACATGGGGTATGTTGCTCAACGGAGCAGCAAAAAACATCAGGCTTATATCGTCCAAACACGGAGATAACAACAAGGTCGTAAATCGAGGTGGCGCTAATATCATCCACGGGTGTTGGAAAGGTGTCTGGATCATCTGCGACGTCTTCTGGAAAGAGTCACGTACTTCCTTCACGCCTCACAGAAAAGTGATATTTAGGAGACAGCAAGTCTGTCTTCTCATAAATATCAACAACCTGAAATGCCCTGCCTCCTCCTATCACAAGAAGAGGCAGCTGCAAGGTCACACAGTTCAGAGTCACCCACAGTGTCAGTGCATTAAAACAACCCAAAGAGTGGAGAAAACAGTTTTTCTCCAACACCAGTCATATTCCTATCTGAATTCTAAACTCAGTTGGCTCGGGTGAACCGGTCCTCTCTTCTGGAGTGAAACTACGTTCCCAGAGATGGACTTCACTGTATTCAAACCTTCTGATTTAGTTTTAAGCTAACCCTTCTCTGGACTTCGCCCCTTTCTAGTCACCCATACACGATTTCTGAACTTAAACGGAAAAGGTGTGATAGTTAGATATGACCTGACCTTTGCCCCAGGTAGCTTTTCCATACATATAGGAATATATTCAGCCTTGTCCAATTGATTGGAATGTCCCAATTTGTTTTACAGTTTTTATACTCCACTCTTTGGCTGCTCTAACGCCTGATACTTATATGGTAAAGACCAGATAGGTGTGATTCCCTTTATCCTGCAAGAGTGACAACACTTTCTCATTTTTAAAGTGAGTTGCATTATCCATTCTTATTCTCTTAGTTTTAGGAAAAATACTTATATGTTCTGCCATTTTAGCAGACACTGTGTTCCAGTTGCTCTGGTCAGAGGATAGACATGTTTACGACTTCCTCCATTATCAAAGGTCACAAGGAAATACTTGTTCCCACTGGGAGTGCAGGTCAGAAAAGGACCTGCTATGTCAGCCCTAAAACTGATTAGTGGTTCTTCCTCTATTATTTTAAGATGCTCAGGATGAACTTTCTTGAACCCATCCACCTCTGCACATTGAAGACATGTTGCCCATGTGTGTTGTAAGTGCAATCGCAGTTTCGGTGTGAGGATTTTATTGTGGAGACAATATTTTCTCATCCGAACTAGGCCCATATGGCCTAAACTGCTGTGTAATTCACGCACAACCTGAGGAGCTTCTTCAGGGGGTACGTGAATGCTTCCACCCTGTTTCCATATACTAGGGAATATGGCAGTCAGGTGGTTAACTCGTCCCCTGCTTTGAGCAAGGTAAAACTTCTCTATTACCCTGATAGTCAAATTCAATCTTATCTGTATGGCTACGGACATGATTCCACTCTAGGTACATGACCGCCCTTACCTCTGCAATAAGACCCTCACTAGATGGGCCTGTGTCAGCGCTTCACCTTTCACATTGAACTGCCTTTGTTCCCAATAATCAAGCTCTTCTTTACCCGCTTTGTAACAATAATCACTATCAGTAACGATACGGATGTGTGTTATTTTACCTTTTTTTAGCAAAAAGAGGTCCCTCAACAAATGGCATTTGCCTCAGCAGTCTGTGCTGTACCTGGTATTGCACCCCTTTGCTTGCAAAGTACTTCACCTGCTTTAGTGTTCATTATAAAGGCCCAAGTGGCTGCTTGGTCACCTTTTCGCAAACTCCCGTCTGTAACCAGTGTTATCTTTGGAGCAGCGGTTTTCTGTAAAGGTGTCATTGTTTCCCTTCGTGGCTTACTTCCTGAGGTCCTCTAAACTCCACATCTGGATCAGACATCATCATCTGCCATTTTCCCCATCTACTCATCATTGCTTTTGCTCCCTGAACAGTTTGTTTAGTAGCTTCAGATATTGAAGAGTAAAATATGCACATTTTGGTACCTTGAGACATTTCCCTCAGGGCTGGATAAAATCTGAATGCAAGTGCAAGATGCTTCCCTTCAGGTGAGAATTCTTCCTCTGTTCTTGACCAAGTCATGGACATGAACAACGCAGATTGTTTATCACCCTGGTTCTCCTCGTTGTGCTGGGTAGCCTGCTTTGGGAGAGTTCCTTACAATCTCCAGATCTTCCTCTCTGTGTTGAGGCCATAACACCTTTTAATGGGTCGCACTGTGGTCTGTTTAGATTTAGATTTTCGTCCTCTCCAGAGGTCACACCTGTCTCTGACCCCGTGTGCTGAGTCTTTCTGCAGCACCTCAGGAGCAGAGAAATGGGGAGATCTTTTCCAAAAGTGCAAGCTCCCTCATGAGCAACATAGCACCACATTTAACTCTCCCTGACTTGTCTTTAAAGCGTTCTTTAAGGCCTGAATTGAGTCTTCTGTTGTTTATAACGGAAAATCCCATTTCCAGAAAGGGATCGAGTGCAAATAGTTTAGTTGATTTTGGTAAAGTATTTGAGCTTTAGCTTTGCAAAAAACGTCCTCATATTAGTTTTGAAGATATTGTTGGGGTCTGATATCTGCTGATAGTTCCCACATAGGTTTAAAAGGTACATGCAAAACGACCGGTATTTGTGGGTCATCTGATCACCACATAGCCTTCTGACAGTTTAACAGTCCTTATCATATTATCACTCTGTGCTTGCATGCTAGGACCTATTCTCTTTGCCAGAGCTACTGCTATTCCTCCTGCATGTTTTAGCTTCCTATTAGCAGGGTTCACTAACATGGTTGGTTGATCCAGTTTAAGACTTTCAATATCTGCCTTATTATTTCCAACATTCCTTTCCCCTGAATATCATGTCTAACAATGTGTTTTCTTCTCGGAGTAGTAGATACTCATAAATGGCATCTGTGAGCCTTTATCCCCGTAGGGTGGAGGTAGGGTCTCAGACATTATACCACCTGCTTGTTGCTCTCTGTCCAAACGGTAGTCTAACGGGAACGTATTTAGGTCGCGGTACGCCCGTGGGTCTGGGCTAAGCTGACCAGGGGGGGCAGAAGGTCCGGATCTAGCTTCTGTGTATCCCTCCCAATCTGTGGTTGGCTCTGAGTCATTAAACTGCGTTCAAACCTCATCTGCCATTTTTAAGGGTTTAAGTTCACTCTTTTATACACATGCAAGTTCCTAGGCTATCAATCACGCCGGAGGATCAGTCCGACTATACCGTCACTTGGTTCTAGGTTACTCTCCTGGATTCAGCTAGTGCATGCGGATACCTCAACTAAGAGGGTTAT
This sequence comes from Pogonophryne albipinna, assembly GCA_028583405.1. Classification (NCBI taxonomy): domain Eukaryota; kingdom Metazoa; phylum Chordata; class Actinopteri; order Perciformes; family Artedidraconidae; genus Pogonophryne; species Pogonophryne albipinna. The sequence goes on from JAPTMU010000284.1 coordinate 144,212, forward strand.
GTATCGAGCTTCAAGCTTTTGCAACAGCATAGGTACCCTTTAGACCAGGCATCCTCAAAGTCCGGACTCCGGTCCGGATCCGGACCGGACCACAACTGTCTCTGGACTCTCAGCTAATTATACTTTTCATATGTATTATCTGTGTTATCTGCGAGACATCGCCACAACGCAACGAGTCAAAATTCTCCGCTATGTCCACTACAAACAGCGCTCTGCATGTACGACTGTTCCACTGTCTGTGTGTGTCTGTCAACGCTTTGGTCCAATCACATTCAGTATCCCGTCAGCGTTTTTTCCCACCACCAACAGCCTGCGAATCAGAGGCACAGTAGGGCGGGTCTTCGCGGAATGCGGGTGGGAAAAATGTGTGTGTGTTTAAAAAAAAAAAAAAGTCAGAGCGAGAGTTAACAGCTCATCTAGTTGCATCTGTACTGTAGCTAGTAGCCTACTAGTAGCCTAGCTTCACCTACTGGGGTGGCATGGGGTGGCAACTGCCACCCTAAAAATAGGCAGCTGGGTGGTTTGAAAGAAAAGTTGTGGCTCATCGGACATTTCTGAGAGAAAGTCTCTAATGTCCGAGTGCAAGTGAATGCAGCACAAGATGCACGTCTTGTAACCCCTCCCCCGGCCCTGGCGCGAGCGTGGAAATATGATTGGCGGCGATTTCATTTGAACGGCGCAAAACGAGAAGCATTTGGACTCAAGCACTGAAGGAATGAGGTATTTGCGGTCTGACAGAGAAGAGACTGTCAGTTTGGCTGTACTCAGCATTGAATCAAAACGCACTAAAGCTGTTGATCTTAATACGTTTGTGAGGAGTTTTGCTGAACAAAATGGTAATCGCCGCATTCAGCTGTAATAGACAAGTCAACTTGATGCTCTGCTCTGTTAAGATGATGACCTTACGTGTGTAAATATATATTTTTTTATATTCTTTGTGGGGGTCAAATAAGACGGTGTGTAAAACTACACTGCCCAGCCAACACAAAGTAACCACTTTGATTGAACTAGGCCAGCAGGTAAGGACTTTCCTCTGGATCATAAGTGAAGTATAAAGAATGCATGACTGAAGTGATTAATCAGCTTTGTGATGGAATAGAAAATGCACAGTGCATTTCCTTAGCTGTGGGTGAGTCCACTGACACCACTGACAATGCTCAGTTGCTGGTGTTTGTGAGTTTTTATGATGAGGCAAAGGGGGAGTTTGTTGAAGATGTGTTGGGCCTGACGAACCTCAGTGGACACACAAGGGGGGAAGACATTTATGAAGCACTAATGGGAATGCTGAATGATAGAGGGTGCAGCTGCCTTTATTCATAACTGCTCTTACACTGCGACTCTGAGGGATCAAGCACAGACACAATAACAATGAAAACTGCTGCATACAGATTATTTTTGTTTTTGCAACCTCGTGTTAAGAATCTTGTTGCAATTGTTTAAAAGTTTGAATGACCGTAATAAACGGACCTTTGTCTTATTGAAACATTTATTTTGGACCTTTAAGATTTGTATTTGAGTACCCCTGCTTTAGACCTATGTTTATCTTTATTAAATCTCCTATTAACTCTTCACCACGTTATGTTTTAACGCAAAAGTTCTAACCGCAGCTCTTTGTCAAGTCCTACCTATAAGTTTCAAAGTAATTGGACAGGTACTGAGCAGTGCTCCTACGGCTGACTTCACTACTAACTACTAGCCACCAAACCTGTGCATTAGGGACCACATGTTGCAAATGTATTATCTTTTCAATTTACACACGGCATCTATTGCACGTCTGTCCGTCCTGGGAGAGGGATCCCTCCTCTGTTGCTCTCCCTGAGGTTTCTCCCATTTTCCCTTTAAACTGTGGGTTTTCTCCGGAAGTGTTTCCTTGTACGATGTGAGGGTCTAAGGACAGAGGGTCTGAGGACAGAGGGTCTAAGGACAGAGGGTCTAAGGACAGAGGGTCTGAGGACAGAGGGTCTAAGGACAGAGGGTCTGAGGACAGAGGGTCTAAGGACAGAGGGTCTGAGGACAGAGGGTCTAAGGACAGAGGGTCTGAGGACAGAGGGTCTAAGGACAGAGGGTGTCGTATTGTCATACTGATATTCTGTACAAACTGTGAAGTCCACTGAGACAAATGTAACATTTGTGATATTGGGCTATAAATAAACATTGATTGATTGATTGATTGATTGATTGATTGATTGATTCACAAGGGCTTCCCAGTTTGGCTAGGGGAATAAAAGCCTACTTTAGCTTCTTTAACAGACAGCAATATCCAATATAATATAACCCTCAGTCCGGTGCAATAGTATCAAATGTAATTACTACACTTTTAGGTTTAAATATATATTCTAGGATTTGGGTAGGTATTTTAACAAGACTTTCAGCCTGTATTTCGCTGATTGAGACTCATCGACCGTTGTCACTAGGCCGTTTTGGTTCTTGTAGCTTAACTCTGTAAAAGTTCGACTTCTCACAGAGTCCCACAGTTGGGCGCCATGTAAGAGTCGGGAGGAGCTGATAATTTATTCCGGCAAATTACTCAGACCTACTAATTAGCCTAACCGAAGTTATTGAGTCTATGTAAGTTTGCTGCTTGGCTCAGAACCACCAACGTCAGCAAGATCTCACCTCTATTAACTCCTGAAGAACCAGATTCCTCACAGATTGACAGGGTTAATCATCCACACACATGTAAGAGGTCAGCTCCTCAGAATGATCAGATTGAATTCCGACAGAACCCAAAGGGATTTCCTCATGGATCGAAGGTTTTAAAAAACTTTCATCCAACCATTCACTCCACAGAGATTTAACCAATAGTTACCAAGTTTGAGAGAACCTTACCGAGGCGAAAACCCAGCTCTTCAGGGAGAGGGCCTACCCGGAGAGAGTATACCAGGGGAACCCCGCCTCTCTCTAGTTTGCTCCCTCTCTGCCAGTGTCTTTATGCTCAAAGACAGGATGGAAAAACCTAAGACACCTCCTCCATACCCATATTTGTGGAAACTGGGCATGGCCTCTGATGTACAGGACTGGACATGACCAGACATATTATATGGCTATGTCATAAGACACACCTTCCCATGTTTGTGTAAAAAGGACATGACCCCTACTCTGCAGGACTTGCAAAATATTATTTTCGGCTATGACATAACCACCTTTTTGAGGCCTCAGTGTTTTTCTCCTTAAGTCAGGAGCCCCCCTCCCTGTGTACTGCTGTGAGAGGAGAGGGAAGAGACTGTCTCTCTCTTATCAGTGACACCCATAAACCATAATAGGTCTCACTCTCAACTTAACAAACCACTTGTGTTTTGTTTATGCTGTAAATATAGAAAAACCTAAAATATGAAGCATTTTCATTGTGCGTTATACAAGAATATAATTGACTATTTGATTATAACTAACTTTCGTTTTAATTATTCAACCTAATATGAAGATCTCAACATTTGACAAAAGAACTAGAAAAGATTGTATGTTGAAACTTTGCGCTCAATCACATTTAATATTAAAGGAATGTTGTTATGTATTAATTTATTTCAAGGTTAACTGACTGCAACCTGTCAGAGAGAAGCTGTGCAGCTCTGTCCTCAGTCCTCAGCTCCCAGTCCTCTAGTCTGAGAGAGCTGGACCTGAGTAACAACGACCTGCCGGATTCAGGAGTGAAGCTGCTGTCTGCTGGACTGGAGAGTCCACACTGTGAACTGGAGACTCTCAGGTCAGAGTTCAGCTGATATGTTAACTGTCAGAGTGCTTTTGTTCAGCCATTTCTATCGACTCATTTACAGTTTGTTGTTTATTTTTCTTCTTCAAAACAATAAACCACAAAACCATGATAACAATCTGATTATATTTGAAGACAGATGGCGTCAATTATCTACATCTCAATGAATTTGACTGATTGACAAACACAAACATGCACAGAGAAACAGATGGTATCATTGGACAAAAGAACTAGAAAAGATTGTATGTTGAAACTTTGCGTTCAACAGGCGCGGTTCTAGGGGGGGCAGGGGGGGCCACTGCCCCCCTAACACTGACTTTGGACCCCCCTGTGGCCCCCCTAAAAATGAAAAAAAATGAAAGTTTATGATTAAACGATTTCTTGGCTGACGGAATAGGCGGAAGTAACGATATTTGTCATTCTAGTCGGACCCATTAGAGCAGGGGTCTCCAACACGTCGATCACGAGCTACCGGTATCTCGCAAGCCCTCAATAGCCCCCACTTTACAAATATGTTTTTTTTTAACGCAAGCGGTCATCGCCACGGAGGAGCACACAGCCTCTGTGAGCGAGAGAGAGAGAGAGAGAGCTAGAGAGAGCACACCTTTATCTATTTAATGTGTTGTAAAAAAATAGGACAGTAATAAATACAACAGTTTAAAAGGGGAGTGATTAGTAAAATATGCATAAATAAAAAGAAAGAATGCTAACTAGGTCACATAAGATAAGAATAAACTAGTTTAAAGCGCTTTGTTATTGGTTGTGATCATATTCTAAAGATGTTTGGATTATTGAAAAGTATCCAGCTCTCTTTCCTCTGAGTGCTGTGAGCTGAGTCCATACATTCATTTTGTGCTCAAAGTGCAGCAGATTGATGCTTTTAACTTCAACATTTAAAAAAAAAAAATCTTCCCGGGGCCCCCCTAGAGGAGGTTAGGTCCACCCCCAAAATAAAGCAGGTTAAAATAATTTAATTGCATACATTTTCTTTTAGTAAACACTGAAAGCGGGTCCCACAGACCCAAACAGCACACAAAGGTAAGCGTATAATAATGTGTAACAAATAGCAATAACTGTATTGCATTGTTTTCTTAGGTGTATGCGCAATTACTTCATACTGTCTGTCTTTTTCGTCCTGCATTTATTGGGCCCCCCTCAGAAAATAACTGGCCCCAGCCTGGCCCCAGCCTGGCCCCCCCCAGTCAAATTGGTCAAGAACCGCCACTGGCACTCAATCACATTTATTATTAACCTGTTTAGCCCGAAGACCCCCGCCCGCGTGGCTGCAGGTTTTTTTCTCACAAAACTGTATCTCAGAGCTTCTTAACATTTGAAAACCTATGAATCTGTCATACCCACTTAACGGGAAGAAACTCAGCTAACTGACGATACGAACCATTTTTACCGAAACAAAACACAAGTCTCACAAGAATCATCTAAATGAGCCCTGAGCGAAAAAATGCTAACACACTTAGCACAGAACTCACAGTAAAATACCTTTATTACTTATCGGATCTGCAAAAACAAGATATCGATTAGCAAGCGGAGATTCCACAGATTGCAGAAATATAAGTATTATCACTGAGCGATCAAAACTCGTGACAGGGGAAGCAAACCCAGACATCACACCACATAGCTTTACGGAGCAAACACGGGACATTGTCTCACCTTAGCTGTTGTTCTGATCCAAAGTCGTGTTCAGTGGCATTAAAACGAGAAACAGGGCTGAAGGTTAATCCATAGGTTAATCCAATGTGTCTGTGTCACTTTGAAATGATTACTGATAATCCATCAGCATATTTATGTCAAAAACTGAGTTTTCATATATAGCTGCTATGATAGCTACCAGAGTGTATGACAGCTTCTGGTTCCAGGGCATTCTGGCTGAGCAGCACTCATTCACCAATGGGTAATGTTTATATGGATTTTAGGAACTTCCCCTCGATGCTATTGGCTCTAATGGTTTAAAAGAGGTGTCAATCATCAAAATTGACCAAGGGGGGCCAGAGATATGGAAAATGCACCCTAATAACCACAGAAGTGTTTTTCTTTTGCTAAACCTCTCTAAAAAGGTCAAATGTCTCTTGTTTGGCATCAATCTTGATACAGGGCACTTATTATATGTTATAGTTTGGATTCCTAAAGCTTTTAGTCTCCGATCATTCAAGGTTAGTTTTCACTATAAGTAATTTTTTTTTTTGGACTGACACTATAATCTACATTTTTTTACTGTGTTCAATCTGAATTTACTTTAAAATAAAAAGATTCTATGTTGATTCTGACTCTTCTACATCCAACTCACAGGTTTATCGTTACTTTGAGAACAAAGATTATTAATTTATCCCTTTTAGAAGATATGGTCATTTGTTCTGGGAATGTCATTTTCGAGCCTGAGGCCTGAAAAAAAGGCTCAGGGCTGAACAGGTTAAAGGAATGTTGTTATGAATTGTGTTATGTATTAATTTCTTTCAAGGGTAACTTGCTGCAACCTGTCAGAGAGAAGCTGTGAAGCTCTGTCCTCAGTCCTCAGCTCCCAGTCCTCTAGTCTGAGAGAACTGGACCTGAGTAACAACGACCTGCAGGATTCAGGAGTGAAGCTGCTGCTGTCTGCTGGACTGGAGAGTCCACACTGTGAACTGGAGACTCTCAGGTCAGAGTTCAGCCGATATGTTAACTGTCAGAGTGCTTTTGTTCAGCCATTTCTATCCACTCGTTTCCAGTTTGATCAAATTAGAATAATAATACATTTCGATTTTCCTTTGGCTTGTTGTTTATTTTGGTTCTTCAAAACAATAAACCACAAAACCATGATAACAATCTGATTATATTTTAAGACAGATGGCGTCACTTATCTACATCTCAATGTATCTGACTGATTGACAAACCCAAACTTGCACAGACAAACAGATGGTATCATTTGACAAAGGAACTAGAAGAGATTGTATGATTGAAACCTTACGCTCAATCACATTTAATATTAAAGGAATGTTGTCATGTATTAATTTATTTCAAGGTTAACTGGCTGCAAGCTGTCAGAGAGAAGCTGTGCAGCTCTGTCCTCAGTCCTCAGCTCCCAGTCCTCTAGTCTGAGAGATCTGGACCTGAGTAACAACGACCTGCAGGATTCAGGAGTGAAGCTGCTGTCTGCTGGACTGGAGAGTCCACACTGTGGACTGGAGACTCTCAGGTCAGAGTTCAGCTTTTTATTTTCAAGCAGATCAATTATTTTCATCCAGCTTTTTGTTCATGTTGATGAAGATGGTCCACCTCTGTATGATTTTCCTGCTGACGTGACTTTTTAAAGCACTGAGTTTACTGTATTCCCTGGTTCCAGTCTGTCAGGCTGTCTGGTCACAGAGGAAGGCTGTGTTTCTCTGGCTTCAGCTCTGAGCTCCAACCCCTCCCATCTGAGAGAGCTGGACCTGAGCTACAATCATCCAGGAGACTCAGGAGAGGAGCGGCTTTCTGCTGGACTGGACGATCCACTCTGGAGACTGGACACTCTCAGGTATGGATACACTGACTGTCTTCCATCATGAAGGACGTCTCATTTCCCTTGATTATGTTCACAGCAGTGAGTTAACCTCGAAGTCTTATTACATGGAAACAGCCATTCAGTCCAAACATCAGAACCACTGGTTTCCTTGTTCTAGGGAGGATAATGATGGTCAGTTTCTTCTTCTTCTTCTTCTTCTTCTTCTTCTTCTTCTTCTTCTTCTTCTTGTTTCTGTTTCAATCGTTTCTTTAACTGTATGATCTTTCGTTGGGATATTTGTGCTCTTTGCAAGTACGGTTTAATACTTTTTCATTCGTGTTTATCCGTGCCTCGCGGCGGGGATGGCATCCTTCAGGGCGCCGCCGGTGTCTCTGAGACACGGAGTGCGGTTGGTGGCTCAGGCCGCAAGCACAGTGGAGCAGGTGCTGCTGGCTGTCGGGGATCAGGTCGGTCATGTAAACATCTCCTATGCTTCCCGCACCAACAAAGCGGTCGTGGTCTTTTTTAAAGACCCGAAATATGTGACGGAACTTATCGAGAGCGGATTAATGCTAAACGAGGAATATATTCAAGTTTCACCGCTGGCGACACCGTCCACGCGGATCACTGTGTCTGGCGTTCCTCCGTTCATCCCGAATGAGGCGCTGGAACGGGAAATAAAGCGTTTCGGTAAGTTTGCCAGTAATCTCCGCACTGTAGCTCTGGGGTGTAAGGATGAAAAGTTAAAACATGTCCAATCTCTGCGGAGACAGGTTTTCATGTTTCTGAATCGTCCCACTCAGACACTAAATGTGTCCTTCCGGGTGAGGCACGAAGAGGGTTTTTATATGCTTTATGCGAGCTCAGGGAACGTAAAGTGTTTTGAGTGCGGGGAGTCGGGTCACAAACGTGTTGCATATCTACAGAGACGGCACGCTGCTCCGCCAGGTGCGGCTGAGACCGGGGCGGCCGAGCCCGGGGCCGCTGGGGCAGCCGAGCCCGGGGCCGCTGGGGCAGCCGAGCCCGGGGCCGCTGGGGCAGCCGAGCCCGGGGCCGCTGGGGTAGCCGAGCCAGCGGCCACCGGGGCAGCCGAGCCCGGGGTTTCCCCGACGTCGGCGGTGCCTGCTACAGGACAACGATTTGGACGCGATGAGCGGTGCTAGTGGAGCACGCGCAGCGGCGAAACTGAGGCTCCGTGGTAAACTGTGGTAACATGAAGAGCTGTTTGGGAGCCAAAACAGCCGGCGCTTTAAGAGAGCTGAGCCAAATGATCCGGCTCACTAACGTAAAAAGACAGTATCTATAAGGGACGGCTCAAGTCAAAATTCAAGCACCCCAGCAGGAAACTGGTTGTATGGTCAAAGGAGGAAAGAGTGATAGAACCGGGGTAAAGCAAAGAAAGTGTCCGACAATAGTGACTTGTGAGGCGGCCAGAGAGTCTGTCATCTCTCGGTCCTATCCTCCAGGCAACGCGGTGGCCAGAACTGGGTGAAACAGACCAAAAAGTTAAAAAATGACTTTAAATTCATCCATGAAAAAATGCTTGAAAATGAAAAAAATTGTCCGAATATAGAGCCTCATAATGCGGTTAGAGTCCCCTGTCAACTCCCCTCACATTCCTCCAGAGTCACAATTTGTCAGAGTAAGTTTGTTGACAACCAGGCAAAAGGGGTGAAAATGTAAAAATGTATCCGAAAATAGTCCCTCATAATGATGGTAGAGTCCACTCAAACTCCCCTTACATTCCTCCACAGGCACATTTTCAAAGTTAAAGTTCTGTTAGAACCAGGCTGGGGGGTCTTCAGTCACAATATCTATCCGAGCCAGAGTGCACATGGAGCGGATACATTCCTCCTGCCGGTTTTTTTCTGAGTGCACCCAAAAACCGGGTTTCCGATTTCGTGCAGATGGTAGTCTGAAAAGTATGAATGAATATTTTTGACGGAGAAGGGGAAACGTTGTTTCCCCTACTCCGTTGTAAGTTGCGACGGAGAAGTGGAAAAGTGTCCGGGGCTTCGGCCCAAAGCGCAGAAGGGTTGAGATTTCCAGAGCCCCTTCCCCGTGGGCACTTTTTTAAAACTTCATTTTTGATTTTTTTAAGATGATATTAACCGTTTTCTTCACTTTTTTCTTCTTTCCACGGGTGGGGGCGCATGGCAGGCCGCCTATGAGCACCCAAATTCGGCCTGGAACCTCCAGGATTTGTGGGCTAAGCTCCATAAACTGACAAAATCACCCAGAAATGTCACTTTTCTAGCCCAAAAATATATAATAAATACATTTAAATAGTAAAAGGTACAATTGTGCTCCGCATTACCCGGAATTTGATTTATATAGCCCCATGATAGTAATTAAAAATAATTTTCATGGAAAAAAGTGTTAAAACGCCTGAATAAAGCATATGCAGGACCCCAGTGAGCTCCAGACTATGTGAATTGTGTTAGGGAACCATATCAATGATAACATAAATCCTTTAAATGCAAAAATAATGATTGAAATCATTTTAGGGGAAAAAGTGTGGAGAGAACCTCACTTTCCAAGGCAGAAATAGTGATTACAATGCGGGGAAACTGTCTTAAATGTGGACAGAGAGTACCCAGATAACCAGGCTGCTGCAGCAGCAGCAACAGGACAAAGACAACCAGGGTGAAAACATAACATGTTTACCATGTTTTCAAAACACTATTGGGAAGTGTTGGGAAAAGTGGTGTAAATAGAGACAGAGTACCCAGAGAGCAGCATGCAGCACCTGGCTTTTCAACCCAGGATTAAGTGTTTGAATCATGGGTAAAAGTGGTGTGAATAGAGACAGAGGCCGTTTCTCAATGTCGAGTACACATGCTGCAGAGCCACTATTTCAAGTATACTACGTCATAGAGTGGCGCAGAATGCTGGGCATTTAAACAGTCCTTCGGCGCCACTCGATGACGTAGTATACTTGAAACAGTTGCTCTGCAGCAGTTTTACTCGCGATTGAGAAACGGCCAGAGTGTACCCAGAGAGCAGGCTGTGCAACACCTGACTTTTTAAGGCAGGAATAAGTATTTGAAAGGCGGGGAAAAGTTGTTTGAAATAGTCTGATACTACCAGGGCTCATCACTGCACTTTACAAGCCAGAAATAATGTTTAAATGGTCGGGAAAAGTGTTTTTAAACGTCTGGAAGAGAGTTTTAGCCTGTCATTTTGCACGATATCATTAAGCAAGTGCAATTATGGTGGAGATTTGTAGTATTTAATCAAAAATAATTGGACTAAACTTCCGCTACAGCAGCAACAACAAATACAATCTGATGACAGGCCAATGCCCAAACTGGAGCTGTGTACAGCGAGGAACAAAGGAGCGAATCGGACGTAAAAAGGTCTCCTGATTTAGTTTGTGAATGAATGCTTATTAGAGTTTGGGCTGGAGAGTGCGTGCGGACCTGTTAGATAACAGGCGTGTGTAAGTCCTGCATCTGTATGATACTCATGTGTGTAAAATGATACCGGGTGCTGTAATCACTCATCTGGTTACGTTATTACATTGACCACCACCCCCCCGACCCAAAAGAAAGGACGTATTATTGGCTTCCCCTAATTCTTTCCCCACGCCACGCTACTGTAAGTAAGGGGGATCAATAAGCATCTGCTTCCTCCTGCTCCCTTCGGACACATAGGATTTCTTAGTATTATGATGAACATTGATAAATACTTTATTCTAACAATACGCTGTTCTGTTTTTCACATGTGTGTTTCTTCCTCCAGGCTGGACCATGGTGGAGAGCAGAGGTTAAAACCAGGTGTGAGGAAGTGTAAGTGTGGATCAGTCAGCTTCAGTGGCGGTTCTAGACCAATTTGACTGGGGGGGGCCAGGTGTTACGATTCTTGTGTTCTGTCACGTTTTTAGTTTTGTATGTCTTGTAATGGGTTTATTTTTGCTGTTCGGTTCTCCCCGTCATGTTTTCCTCCTTGGGTATTGTCTGGTCCCTCTCCCTGTGTTTTTCCTCCCTGTCGTTAGTTTCCCTGGTGTGTCTAGTTGTCTGATTGTGTTCCCCTGTTGCCCTTGTGTTTCTCCTCCCCTGCCCGGCTGTTTCTCGTCTCGTGATTACCCCTCCCTGTATTTAGTCTTGTCTCTTCCTGTGTTCAGTGTTGGTTCGTCTTTTGTTGGTGACTGAGTTCACCGGGGAGTGTTCTGTTTTGTCCAAATTATATTATTATCCTTGAAATAAAGGTATTATCAGTGTTATCTGCATTTGGGTCCTGCTTGCTTCACTCAACCTTAACACCAGGCTGGGGCCAGTTATTCTCTGAGGGGGGCACAATAAATGCAGGACGAAAAAGACAGACAGTATGAAGTAATTGTGCATACACCTAAGAAAACAATGCAATACAATTATTGCTATTTGTTTCATTACAGATTATTATGCGCTTACCTTTGTGTACTGTGTGAGTCTGTGGCCCGTTTTCAGTGTCTACTAAAAGAAAATGTATGCAATTAAATTATTTTAACCTGCTTTATTTGGGGGTGGACCTAACCTTCTCTAGGGGGGTCCGGGGGCATGCAGCCCCTGCCCCCCCCCTAGAACCGCCCCTGGTCAGCTTCTCTCTAGAGACACAGATGATGGAGGTGGTATTATTCATTAAAACATGACTGATCTTGAAGCTTTATAGAAAGGACCACTAACAGAGAGTAAAGCCTTCAGGTGAGTCTGATGATAAACTGCTGTCTGTGTCTCATCAGATTCCTGTGAACTCACCCTGGACTCAAACACAGCACACAGATGCCTCAAACTGTCTGAGGACAACAGGAAGGTGACATATGTGAGGGAGGAGAGGCAGCCATATCCTGATCATCCAGAGAGGTTTGAGTCCTGGCCTCAGATGATGTGTGGAGAAGCTCTGACTGGTCTCTGTTACTGGGAGGTCGAGTGGAGCGGAAGGATTGTTATATCAGTGACTTACAGAGGAATCAGCAGGAGAGGAGGCGGTGGGGACTGTTTGTTTGGAGGGAATGATCAGTCCTGGAGTCTGATCTGCTCTGATAATGGTGGTTACTATGTTAGGCACAATAAGAGAAGAACAGACATCTCCTCTTCCTCCTCCTCCTCCTCTGATAGAGTAGCAGTGTATCTGGATCATCCTGCTGGCTCTCTCTCCTTCTACAGAGTCTCCTCTGACACACTGATCCACCTCCACACCTTCAGAGCCACATTCACTGAACCTCTCTACGCTGGCATTGGGATCGTGCTCTGGTCATATGACTCCTCAGTGTCTCTGGCCCCGTCTCAGGTCGGTTAAATGGATTCCTTGCTTCCCTCACTTGCGTCGTTTCCCTGCCTCTAGTCCCTCCCACCAGGGAAGCAAGGAGGGACGCAAGGAAACCACGAGAAGCAGGGAAATGAGTTTTAAGAGCAATGGGACGTCCTTTCCTCCGGAGCGTCACGTGAAGCGACGTCCATTTGTGATGACGCCGCACAGCTGATCGTCTGACAGCAGCTCTGTCCCCGTTATTTCCACACCAGTGGCGGAGCCAGGACATTTTCAGTGGGGTGGCCAGGATGGAACCAGTGATCATTTTGGGGTGGCATTGACATCATTATTATATGAACATAAAAACACATCTCACTATAAAATAAGGGGTTATTTAAGGCTTATTTAAGGTTATTTAAGTGGTGGAATAGATCAAATAATATTCAGTATATCTAACTATTTTTTTCGATGAAAAAACTAGGAATTAAATAAGATGGCTAGAGTCACCAAAAATGTATCCTTAGGTGCTTTTATTGACAGCCAACATGCTGAAAAAACACAAAGTAACAAGTATTTTACAGGAAGAAAACAAAAACCTCATATATACATACAACTGGTCCCTCTCTGCTCTACAGCCAGTCAGACACTCCAAAATACTTGTGGCCAGGGTTTTATACATGTTAAGCCCCTCCCCATAGGACAATCCACTATTTATACCCCTAACCAATGTCATTCTAATCTACAAACACATTCACAATGCAAGACAAATTACCCAAACACAACAAATCAAAATAGGTCAACATATTATATCTTTCTGACCACAGAAGCCCCAAACAATAACATTTTTACACTCGCAAGAAAAGTGCCACCCGTGCCCATGCACTACATGGTTTGCTCCAATTGAGCACAGGTGTTCCCACTGATTGAGCCTCTACTTAAGGCTGCTTCTTTCTGTTGCTCTGTTTGGCCTTCACAACCTTGAAGGAGAGGGTAAGCAGGTTACTTGTAAAAAGACTTCCAATAAATCTGTTTTGAACAAACCATGACTTTGGTTTTATTTTATCAATGTCCAGGTAAGTTATTAATGTGTTTCCCTCAGTGTGCCTTTTACCATGCCCCTATGCCAACTGTGATGAAGGCTTCTTCTTCACATTACCACCCTCCTCTCCTGCATCAACGATGTTTGGCAGCCTTGACAGGTAGTCCGCGGTGACGTTTTCCTTGCCTGCTTTGTGCCACACACAGAACTTGAACGGTTGTAGTTCAAGATACCATCTAGTCACCCTGGCGTTCCGGTCCTTCATGGTCTGAATCCACGTCAAGGCTCTATGGTCCGTCTGTAGGTCGAATTCCCTCCCGAGTAGGTCGTACCTTAGGCTGTCCAATGCCCACTTGATTGCCAGACACTCCTTCTCGATGGTGGAGTACCGGGTTTCACGGGGCAGAAGTTTCCTGCTGAGATACAACACTGGACGTTCCTCTCCTGATTCTCCCTGAGCCAGCACTGCACCGATGCCCACTCCAGAGGCATCCACCTGAACCAGGAAGCGTCTTTCGAAGTCAGGACTCTGCAGTACCGGAGACGAGCACAGTTTTTTCTTCAACTCCTGGAAAGCCCTTTCACACTCTTCATTCCATTCCACAGGATTCCGAGCAGCCTTGCACGTGAGGTTGGTCAACGGAACTGCTAGAGTGGCAAACTGAGGAATGAAACGTCGATACCATCCAACCAGGCCAAGAAAGGACCGTACCTGTTTCTTGGTACGAGGTCTCGGACTGTTCAGGACGGCCTCAACTTTGTCCACCTGCGGCCTGACTTCAACGTTCCCCAGCTGATACCCAAGGTAACGAGTCTCCTGCTTAGCCCACTCACATTTCTGTAGGTTTAGTCTGAGTCCTGCGGCATGGATTGCACCTAGGACCCAACGAAGATGATCGAGATGTTCCTCCCAGGTCCTGCTGTAAATGACCACGTCATCCAGGTAGGCAGCACTGCAGTCCTCGCACCCCAGAAGAACTTTGTCCATTAACCTCTGGAAGGTTGTTGGGGCACCATGTAGACCAAACGGCATCACAGTAAACTGGAAGAGGCCGAGTGGGCTTCTGAACGCGGTGAGGTGCCGGGACTGGCTTTCCAAGGGGACCTGCCAATACCCCTTGCAGAGGTCCAAGGTAGTGATGTAGTTGGCTCGACCAATCCTCTCCAGCAGGTCCTCAATCCGGGGCATTGGGTAGGCATCAAAAAAGGAGATGGCATTCAGCTTCCCAAAGACAATGCAAATGCGGAGAGAGCCATCCTTCTTGGGTACAATGACAATAGGGCTACTACACTCACTGGTTGATGGTTTGATTACTCCCAGCTCGAGCATCAAGCGGATTTCTTCCTTCAACGCCTCCACTAAACGTTCCGGTACTCTGTAGCATGCCTGCCGAACTGGGTTCTGCCCCGGTTTGACTCGGATTACATGCTGCAACACACCTGTCCGGCCTGGTTTCTGTGTGAACAAGTGGGGAAGGGTATCGAAAATAACTTGCAAGTCAACTGGCTTCTTGCCATCCAGGTGGGAGAGATCGACCTTCGCTGGCTGCTGATTTTCGGTTTTGCCCCTTGGGTTTCAAAACCAATTGATATTCCTTCTTCCTCTGACGTCACAGCTGTGTCCCATTCCTCATCCTTCTTCATAAAATGTTTTCGCTCAGAGCGTAGTCCAGATCGTTTTTTAACAACACGTCCATTTTTGCGACTGGCCATCCCACTTCTGACACCATATGTTACAAAGAGGTTCGATGAAAAAACTAGGAATTAAATAAAATGGCTAGAGTCACCAAAAATGTATCCTTAGGTGCTTTTATTGACAGCCAACATGCTGAAAAAACACAAAGTAACAAGTATTTTACAGGAAGAAAACAAAAACCTCATATATACATACAGGTCGAGGACATATAACTGGTCCCTCTCTGCTCTACAGCCAGTCAGACACTCCAAAATACTTGTGGCCAGGGTTTTATACATGTTAAGCCCCTCCCCATAGGACAATCCACTATTTATACCCCTAACCAATGTCATTCTAATCTACAAACACATTCACAATGCAAGACAAATTACCCAAACACAACAAATCAAAATAGGTCAACATATTATATCTTTCTGACCACAGAAGCCCCAAACAATAACATTTTTACACTCGCAAGAAAAGTGCCACCCGTGCCCATGCACTACATGGTATGCTCCAATTGAGCACAGGTGTTCCCACTGATTGATCCTCTACTTAAGGCTGCTTCTTTCTGTTGCTCTGTTTGGCCTTCACAACCTTGAAGGAGAGGGTAAGCAGGTTACTTGTAAAAAGACTTCCAATAAATCTGTTTTGAACAAACCATGACTTTGGTTTTATTTCATCAATGTCCAGGTAAGTTATTAATGTGTTTCCCTCAGTGTGCCTTTTACCATGCCCCTATGCCAACTGTGATGAAGGCTTCTTCTTCACAGTTAAGAATAAACATCTTAAAGCAAATAACAATAAACAATAGCCCTTAACCCTGTAAGGCTCCCGGTTGTAATTTTACATCATTACTTGAAGCTATCCTAAAAAAGTCAGTAAATGTTTTGGTATTTTAAAAGACGACATTTACATAGTCAAGAGGTCCTTTTGTTCAGCCTCACGATGCTATTGGGTAGTCAATGTGTTATAGGTCCTGCCCTCTGGAGCATACACAGCAGGGATTCTGGGCCCCATGGAAAGATATCACATTGGGCCCAGGCCCGGGCCACGCCAACCAAGCACACTTACTGTAACCACACCTCCAGAACCCAACCCACTCATGTATGCTTTATATAACTCTACCTGTACAGGCTTGCATCTATCTGTAGTCCAACACTAATATTTACTGACACTGAGCTGTGAAAATATAACACTTATGGGGGGACAGGGCTGCTGAGCCTAGAGATGGATCTGTTGGTCCCGGCACCAGGGGGAGGGACAACTGGTTTAGTGAATAGCTGCTCAAAATGTACCTGCATTTACTAAACGTCAGCTAAAAGAGGAGTGACATGAAAAACCTGGATAGATATTAACAGTACTTAATGTCAGCTTAGTACAAAAAATAAAAAAACATTATTATTTACAATGGAAGCATTGCGAACATTGCGTAGCGAACAGACACATTTCCACCACTCAGACCACACCCACCTTTTCTCTGAGAAACTGGGTGACATGCTGTCGCGCTTTAGTCCCTCTCTCTTTCTCTCCTTTCTTTTCTCTTTTGAAAGCCTGACGTTGTGAGTCGTTGAGACATCGTTCACACGTAAGTACTAGCATCCCTGCTCCTCACATGCTCTCACTCTCTGCTAGAAAGTGCCGTTTGGAGGCAGGACCAAACCATTACATGTAAATAGAGGGGGGTGTTCGAGGCTTTGGATAATTAACTTTTGGAAGAAAAGAAGTTTAATGAATTGTAAGTTTAGTGAGTACATTATCAATATAACGTCCTATTAATGTTAATTCTTGATGAATGATGAAAGGTTACTTAAACATTGTTTTCTTAATGTTCTAAAATAGTTTGGGCCCCCGTGGTGAGGGTGTTTGGGGTGGCCAATAGGGTGGCCAGGATTCAGCTGGGGGTGGCCAGGATTCAGCTGGGGGTGGCCGTGTCAAGAAGACCTCGCCCCTCGGCTTACCTTACCACGATACAACAAGTACACGTTACAACAAGAACACGTTACAACAAGTACACGTTACAACAAGAACACGATACAAGTAAGCGTTACAACAAGAACACGATACAACAAGCACACGTTACAACAAGCACACGATACAACAAGCACACGTTACAACAAGCACACGATACAACAAGAACACGTTACAACAAGCACACGTTACAACAAGCACACGATACAACAAGCACACGTTACAACAAGCACACGTTACAACAAGCACACGATACAACAAGAACACGTTACAACAAGCACACGTTACAACAAGAACACGTTACAACAAGAACACGATACAACAAGAACACGTTACAACAAGCACACGATACAACAAGCACACGATACAACAAGCACACGTTACAACAAGAACACGTTACAACAAGTACACAATACAACAAGTACACGTTACAACAAGAACACGTTACAACAAGAACACGATACAACAAGTACACGTTACAACAAGAACACGTTACAACAAGCACACGATACAACAAGCACACGTTACAACAAGCACACGATACAACAAGAACACGTTACAACAAGTACACGATACAACAAGAACACGATACAACAAGTACACGATACAACAAGTACACGTTACAACAAGTACACGTTACAACAAGTACACGTTACAACAAGAACACGATACAACAAGTACACGTTACAACAAGAACACGATACAACGAGAACACGTTACAACGAGAACACGATACAACGAGAACACGATACAACGAGTACACGTTACAACAAGAACACGATACAACAAGTACACGTTACAACAAGAACACGATACAACAAGTACACAATACAACAAGTACACGTTACAACGAGAACACGTTACAACGAGAACACGTTACAACGAGAACACGATACAACGAGAACACGATACAACGAGTACACGTTACAACAAGAACACGATACAACAAGTACACGTTACAACAAGAACACGATACAACAAGTACACGTTACAACAAGAACACGATACAACAAGTACACGATACAACAAGTACACGTTACAACAAGAACACGATACAACAAGAACACGTTACAAGTACACGTTACAACAAGAACACGATACAACGAGAACACGTTGCAACGAGAACACGATACAACGAGAACACGTTACAACAAGTACACGTTACAACAAGAACACGATACAACGAGCACACGTTACAACGAGCACACGATACAACGAGCACACGATACAACGAGCACACGATACAACGAGCACACGTTACAACAAGCACACGTTACAACAAGTACACGTTACAACAAGAACACGATACAAGTACACGTTACAACAAGCACACGATACAACAAGCACACGTTACAACAAGCACACGTTACAACAAGCACACGTTACAACAAGCACACGTTACAACAAGAACACGATACAAGTACACGTTACAACGAGAACACGATACAACGAGAACACGTTACAACAAGCACACGTTACAACAAGTACACAATACAACAAGAACACGTTACAAGTACACGTTACAAGTACACGTTACAACGAGAACACGATACAACGAGAACACGTTACAACAAGCACACGATACAACAAATACACGTTACAACAAGAACACGATACAACAAGCACACGTTACAACAAGAACACGATACAACAAGAACACGTTACAAGTACACGATACAACGAGAACACGATACAACGAGAACACGTTACAACAAGCACACGATACAACAAGTACACGATACAACAAGAACACGATACAACAAGAACACGTTACAAGTACACGTTACAACGAGAACACGATACAACAAGTACACGTTACAACAAGAACACGTTACAACAAGTACACAATACAACAAGTACACGTTACAACAAGTACACGTTACAACAAGAACACGTTACAACAAGAACACGTTACAACAAGAACACGTTACAACAAGTACACGTTACAACAAGTACACGTTACAACAAGTACACAATACAACAAGAACACGATACAACAAGCACACGTTACAACAAGCACACGATACAAGCACACGTTACAACAAGAACACGATAAAACGAGAACACGTTACAACAAGCACACGTTACAAGTACACGTTACAACGAGAACACGATAAAACGAGAACACGTTACAACAAGCACACGTTACAACAAGCACACGTTACAACAAGAACACGTTACAACAAGCACACGATATACAACAAGAACACGTTACAAAAGTACACGTTACAACAAGAACACGTTACAACAAGAACAGTTACAACAAGTACACGTTACAACAAGAACACGATACAACAATGAACATGTTACAACAAGCACACGATACAAACAAGCACACAGTACAACAAGCCACGATACAACAAGCACACGTTACACAAGAACACGTTACAACAAGTACACGTTACAACAAGTACACGATACAACAGTACACGTTACAACAAGAACACGATACAACAAGTACACGTTACAACAAGAACACGTTACAACAAGCACACGTTACAACAAGCACACGATACAACAAGCACACGATACAACAAGAACACGTTACAACAAGAACACGATACAACAAGCACACGTTACAACAAGCACACGTTACAACAAGAACACGTTACAACAAGCACACGATACAACAAGAACACGTTACAACAAGCACACGTTACAACAAGCACACGATACAACAAGCACACGATACAACAAGCACACGATACAACAAGCACACGATACAACAAGCACACGTTACAACAAGAACACGTTACAACAAGTACACGTTACAACAAGTACACGATACAACAAGTACACGTTACAACAAGAACACGATACAACAAGTACACGTTACAACAAGCACACGATACAACAAGCACACGATACAACAAGCACACGTTACAACAAGCACACGATACAACAAGAACACGTTACAACAAGAACACGTTACAACAAGTACACGATACAACAAGTACACGATACAACAAGTACACGATACAACAAGTACACGTTACAACAAGTACACGATACAACAAGTACACGATACAACAAGAACACGATACAACAAGTACACGTTACAACGAGTACACGATACAACGAGTACACGATACAACGAGAACACGTTACAACAAGTACACGTTACAACAAGAACACGTTACAACAAGTACACGATACAACAAGTACACGATACAACAAGTACACGTTACAACAAGTACACGATACAACAAGTACACGTTACAACAAGTACACGATACAACGAGTACACGATACAACGAGAACACGTTACAACGAGAACACGATACGAGTACACACAACAAGTACACGTTACAACAAGTACACGTTACAACAAGAACACGATACAACAAGTACACGATACAACAAGTACACGTTACAACAAGTACACGTTACAACAAGAACACAATACAACGAGAACACGTTACAACGAGAACACGATACAACGAGAACACGATACAACGAGTACACGTTACAACAAGAACACGATACAACAAGTACACGTTACAACAAGTACACGTTACAACAAGTACACGTTACAACAAGTACACGTTACAACAAGAACACGATACAACAAGTACACGATACAACAAGTACACGTTACAACAAGTACACGTTACAACGAGAACACGTTACAACGAGTACACGTTACAACAAGAACACGATACAACAAGAACACGATACAACAAGTACACAATACAACAAGTACACGTTACAACAAGTACACGTTACAACAAGAACACAATACAACAAGAACACGATACAACAAGTACACGATACAACAAGTACACGTTACAACAAGAACACGATACAACAAGAACACGTTACAAGTACACGTTACAACAAGAACACGATACAACGAGAACACGTTGCAACAAGAACACGATACAACGAGAACACGTTACAAGTACACGTTACAACAAGTACACGTTACAACAAGTACACATTACAACAAGAACACGATACAACAAGAACACGTTACAAGTACACGTTACAACAAGAACACGATACAACGAGAACACGTTACAACAAGTACACGTTACAACAAGAACACGTTACAAGTACACGATACAACAAGTACACTTTACAACAAGAACACGTTACAACAAGAACACGTTACAACAAGAACACGTTACAACAAGAACACGTTACAACAAGCACACGATACAACAAGCACACGATACAACAAGAACACGATACAACAAGTACACGTTACAACAAGTACACGTTACAACAAGAACACGATACAACAAGAACACGATACAACAAGCACACGTTACAACAAGCACACGTTACAACAAGCACACGTTACAACAAGCACACGATACAACAAGCACACGTTACAACAAGCACACGATACAACAAGAACACGATACAACAAGCACACGTTACAACAAGCACACGATACAACAAGCACACGTTACAACGAGAACACGTTACAACAAGTACACGATACAACAAGTACACGTTACAACAAGCACACGTTACAACAAGCACACGATACAACGAGAACACGATACAACAAGCACACGTTACAACGAGAACACGATACAACAAGCACACGATACAACGAGAACACGTTACAACGAGTACACGATACAACGAGCACACGATACAACAAGCACACGTTACAACAAGCACACGTTACAACAAGCACACGTTACAACGTTACAACAAGAACACGATACAACAAGTACACAATACAACAAGTACACGTTACAACAAGCACACGTTACAACAAGCACACGTTACAACGTTACAACAAGAACACGATACAACAAGTACACAATACAACAAGTACACGTTACAACAAGCACACGTTACAACAAGCACACGATACAACGAGAACACGATACAACAAGCACACGTTACAACGAGAACACGATACAACAAGCACACGATACAACGAGAACACGTTACAACGAGTACACGATACAACGAGCACACGATACAACAAGCACACGTTACAACAAGCACACGTTACAACAAGCACACGTTACAACAAGCACACGTTACAACAAGCACACGTTACAACAAGCACACGTTACAACGTTACAACAAGAACACGATACAACAAGTACACAATACAACAAGTACACGTTACAACAAGTACACGTTACAACAAGAACACGATACAACGAGAACACGTTACAACGAGAACACGATACAACGATACAACGAGTACACGTTACAACAAGAACACGTTACAACAAGAACACGATACAACAAGTACACGTTACAACAAGTACACGATACAACAAGAACACGTTACAACAAGAACACGTTACAACAAGCACACGTTACAACAAGCACACGATACAACAAGAACACGTTACAACAAGTACACGTTACAACGAGTACACGTTACAACAAGAACACGATACAACAAGAACACGTTACAACAAGCACACGTTACAACAAGCACACGATACAACAAGAACACGTTACAACAAGTACACGTTACAACAAGTACACGTTACAACAAGTACACGTTACAACAAGAACACGATACAACAAGTACACAATACAACAAGTACACGTTACAACAAGTACACGTTACAACGAGAACACGATACAACGAGAACACGTTACAACGAGAACACGATACAACGAGTACACGTTACAACAAGAACACGTTACAACAAGAACACGATACAACAAGAACACGATACAACAAGTACACGTTACAACAAGTACACGATACAACAAGTACACGATACAACAAGTACACGTTACAACGAGTACACGTTACAACGAGAACACGATACAACGAGTACACGTTACAACAAGAACACGATACAACAAGAACACGATACAACGAGTACACAATACAACAAGTACACGTTACAACAAGAACACGATACAACAAGTACACGTTACAACAAGAACACGATACAACAAGTACACGATACAACAAGTACACGTTACAACAAGAACACGATACAACAAGAACACGTTACAAGTACACGTTACAACAAGAACACGATACAACGAGAACACGTTGCAACAAGAACACGATACAACGAGAACACGTTACAACAAGTACACGATACAACAAGTACACATTACAACAAGAACACGATACAACAAGAACACGATACAACAAGAACACGTTACAAGTACACGTTACAACAAGAACACGATACAACGAGAACACGTTACAACAAGTACACGTTACAACAAGAACACGTTACAACAAGTACACTTTACAACAAGAACACGTTACAACAAGTACACGTTACAACAAGAACACGTTACAACAAGAACACGTTACAACAAGCACACGATACAACAAGCACACGTTACAACAAGCACACGTTACAACAAGCACACGATACAACAAGCACACGTTACAACAAGAACACGATACAACAAGAACACGATACAACAAGTACACGATACAACAAGAACACGATACAACAAGCACACGTTACAACAAGCACACGATACAACAAGCACACGTTACAACAAGCACACGATACAACAAGAACACGATACAACAAGCACACGTTACAACAAGCACACGATACAACAAGCACACGTTACAACAAGCACACGATACAACGAGAACACGTTACAACAAGTACACGATACAACAAGCACACGTTACAACAAGCACACGTTACAACAAGCACACGATACAACAAGCACACGTTACAACAAGCACACGATACAACGAGAACACGTTACAACAAGTACACGATACAACAAGTACACGTTACAACAAGAACACGTTACAACAAGTACACGATACAACAAGTACACGTTACAACAAGAACACGATACAACGAGCACACGTTACAACGAGAACACGTTACAACGAGCACACGATACAACGAGCACACGATACAACGAGCACACGTTACAACAAGAACACGTTACAACAAGTACACGTTACAACAAGTACACGATACAACAAGCACACGTTACAACAAGTACACGTTACAACAAGAACACAATACAACAAGAACACGATACAACAAGTACACGATACAACAAGTACACGTTACAACAAGAACACGATACAACAAGAACACGTTACAAGTACACGTTACAACAAGAACACGATACAACGAGAACACGTTGCAACAAGAACACGATACAACGAGAACACGTTACAACAAGTACACATTACAACAAGAACACGATACAACAAGAACACGTTACAAGTACACGTTACAACAAGAACACGATACAACGAGAACACGTTACAACAAGTACACGTTACAACAAGAACACGTTACAACAAGTACACGATACAACAAGTACACTTTACAACAAGAACACGTTACAACAAGAACACGTTACAACAAGAACACGTTACAACAAGCACACGATACAACAAGCACACGATACAACAAGCACACGTTACAACAAGAACACGATACAACAAGTACACGTTACAACAAGAACACGATACAACAAGAACACGATACAACAAGCACACGTTACAACAAGCACACGTTACAACAAGCACACGATACAACAAGCACACGTTACAACAAGCACACGATACAACAAGAACACGATACAACAAGCACACGTTACAACAAGCACACGATACAACAAGCACACGTTACAACGAGAACACGTTACAACAAGTATACGATACAACAAGAACACGTTACAAGTACACGTTACAACAAGAACACGATACAACGAGAACACGTTACAACAAGTACACGTTACAACAACACGTTACAACAAGAACACGTTACAACAAGTACACGTTACAACAAGAACACGTTACAACAAGAACACGTTACAACAAGCACACGATACAACAAGCACACGTTACAACAAGCACACGTTACAACAAGCACACGATACAACAAGCACACGTTACAACAAGCACACGATACAACAAGTACACGATACAACAAGAACACGATACAACAAGCACACGTTACAACAAGCACACGTTACAACAAGCACACGATACAACAAGCACACGTTACAACAAGCACACGATACAACAAGAACACGATACAACAAGCACACGTTACAACAAGCACACGATACAACAAGCACACGTTACAACAAGCACACGATACAACGAGAACACGTTACAACAAGTACACGATACAACAAGTACACGTTACAACAGAACACGTTACAA
>JAPTMU010000284.1:170419-226312 GCA_028583405.1 Pogonophryne albipinna
CACGATACAACAAGAACACGTTACAACAAGAACACGATACAACAAGAACACGATACAACAAGTACACGATACAACAAGTACACGTTACAACAAGAACACGATACAACAAGTACACGTTACAACAAGAACACAATACAACAAGAACACGATACAACAAGTACACGTTACAACAAGAACACGATACAACAAGAACACGTTACAAGTACACGTTACAACAAGAACACGATACAACGAGAACACGTTGCAACAAGAACACGATACAACGAGAACACGTTACAACAAGTACACGTTACAACAAGTACACGTTACAACAAGTACACGTTACAACAAGAACACGATACAACAAGAACAAGTTACAAGTACACGTTACAACAAGAACACGATACAACGAGAACACGTTACAAGTACACGTTACAACAAGAACACGTTACAACAAGTACACGATACAACAAGTACACTTTACAACAAGAACACGTTACAACAAGTACACGTTACAACAAGAACACGTTACAACAAGAACACGTTACAACAAGCACACGATACAACAAGCACACGATACAACAAGCACACGTTACAACAAGAACACGTTACAACAAGAACACGATACAACAAGAACACGATACAACAAGTACACGATACAACAAGTACACGATACAACAAGAACACGTTACAACAAGCACACGTTACAACAAGCACACGATACAACAAGCACACGTTACAACAAGCACACGATACAACAAGAACACGATACAACAAGCACACGTTACAACAAGCACACGATACAACAAGCACACGTTACAACAAGCACACGATACAACGAGAACACGTTACAACGAGTACACGATACAACAAGTACACGTTACAACGAGAACACGTTACAACGAGATCACGATACAACGAGCACACGTTACGAGAACACGTTACAACGAGCACACGATACAACGAGCACACGATACAACGAGAACACGATACAACGAGCACACGTTACAACGAGTACACGTTACAACAAGTACACGTTACAACAAGCACACGTTACAACAAGTACACGTTACAACAAGCACACGTTACAACGAGCACACGTTACAACAAGCACACGATACAACAAGCACACGATACAACAAGCACACGATACAACAAGCACACGTTACAACAAGCACACGATACAACAAGCACACGATACAACAAGCACACGTTACAACAAGCACACGTTACAACAAGCACACGTTACAACAAGCACACGTTACAACAAGCACACGTTACAACAAGCACACGTTACAACAAGCACACGTTACAACAAGCACACGATACAACAAGCACACGATACAACAAGCACACGTTACAACAAGAACACGTTACAACAAGCACACGTTACAACAAGCACACGTTACAACAAGCACACGATACAACAAGCACACGTTACAACAAGCACACGTTACAACAAGCACACGTTACAACGAGAACACGATACAAGTACACGTTACAACGAGAACACGTTACAACAAGCACACGATACAACAAGCACACGTTACAACAAGCACACGTTACAACAAGCACACGTTACAACAAGCACACGTTACAACAAGCACACGTTACAACAAGCACACGTTACAACAAGAACACGATACAACGAGAACACGATACAACGAGAACACGTTACAACAAGCACACGATACAACAAGCACACGTTACAACAAGCACACGTTACAACAAGCACACGTTACAACAAGCACACGTTACAACAAGAACACGATACAAGTACACGTTACAACGAGAACACGATACAACGAGAACACGTTACAACAAGCACACGATACAACAAGCACACGTTACAACAAGCACACGTTACAACAAGCACACGTTACAACAAGCACACGATACAACAAGCACACGTTACAACAAGCACACGTTACAACAAGCACACGTTACAACAAGAACACGATACAAGTACACGTTACAACGAGAACACGATACAACGAGAACACGTTACAACAAGCACACGTTACAACAAGCACACGTTACAACAAGAACACGTTACAAGTACACGTTACAACGAGAACACGATACAACGAGAACACGTTACAACAAGCACACGATACAACAAGCACACGTTACAACAAGAACACGTTACAACAAGAACACGATACAACAAGAACACGTTACAAGTACACGATACAACGAGAACACGATACAACGAGAACACGTTACAACAAGCACACGATACAACAAGTACACGATACAACAAATACACGTTACAACAAGAACACGATACAACAAGAACACGTTACAAGTACACGTTACAACGAGAACACGATACAACGAGAACACGATACAACGAGAACACGATACAACGAGAACACGTTACAACGAGAACACGATACAACGAGAACACGTTACAACAAGTACACGTTACAACAAGTACACGTTACAACAAGAACACGTTACAACAAGTACACGATACAACAAGTACACATTACAACAAGAACACGATACAACAAGAACACGTTACAAGTACACGTTACAACAAGAACACGATACAACGAGAACACGTTACAACAAGTACACGTTACAACAAGAACACGTTACAACAAGTACACGATACAACAAGTACACTTTACAACAAGAACACGTTACAACAAGTACACGTTACAACAAGAACACGTTACAACAAGAACACGTTACAACAAGCACACGATACAACAAGCACACGTTACAACAAGCACACGATACAACAAGCACACGTTACAACAAGAACACGATACAACAAGTACACGTTACAACAAGAACACGATACAACAAGAACACGATACAACAAGTACACGATACAACAAGTACACGATACAACAAGAACACGATACAACAAGAACACGATACAACAAGTACACGATACAACAAGCACACGATACAACAAGCACACGATACAACAAGCACACGTTACAACAAGCACACGATACAACGAGAACACGTTACAACAAGTACACGATACAACAAGTACACGTTACAACGAGAACACGTTACAACGAGAACACGATACAACGAGCACACGATACAACGAGAACACGATACAACGAGCACACGTTACAACAAGAACACGTTACAACAAGCACACGTTACAACAAGCACACGATACAACAAGCACACGTTACAACAAGCACACGATACAACAAGCACACGTTACAACAAGCACACGATACAACAAGCACACGTTACAACAAGCACACGTTACAACAAGCACACGTTACAACAAGCACACGTTACAACAAGCACACGTTACAACAAGCACACGTTACAACAAGCACACGATACAACAAGCACACGATACAACAAGCACACGTTACAACAAGCACACGTTACAACAAGCACACGTTACAACAAGCACACGTTACAACAAGAACACGATACAAGTACACGTTACAACGAGAACACGATACAACGAGAACACGTTACAACAAGCACACGATACAACAAGCACACGTTACAACAAGTACACGATACAACAAGAACACGTTACAACAAGAACACGATACAACAAGAACACGATACAACAAGTACACGATACAACAAGTACACGTTACAACAAGAACACGATACAACAAGCACACGATACAACAAGCACACGTTACAACAAGCACACGTTACAACAAATACACGTTACAACAAGAACACGATACAAGTACACGTTACAACGAGAACACGATACAACAAGCACACGTTACAACAAGTACACGATACAACAAGAACACGTTACAACAAGAACACGATACAACAAGAACACGATACAACAAGTACACGATACAACAAGTACACGTTACAACAAGAACACGATACAACAAGTACACGTTACAACAAGAACACAATACAACAAGAACACGATACAACAAGTACACGTTACAACAAGAACACGATACAACAAGAACACGTTACAAGTACACGTTACAACAAGAACACGATACAACGAGAACACGTTGCAACAAGAACACGATACAACGAGAACACGTTACAACAAGTACACGTTACAACAAGTACACGTTACAACAAGTACACGTTACAACAAGAACACGATACAACAAGAACACGTTACAAGTACACGTTACAACAAGAACACGATACAACGAGAACACGTTACAACAAGTACACGTTACAACAAGAACACGTTACAACAAGTACACGATACAACAAGTACACTTTACAACAAGAACACGTTACAACAAGAACACGTTACAACAAGAACACGTTACAACAAGCACACGATACAACAAGCACACGATACAACAAGCACACGTTACAACAAGAACACGTTACAACAAGAACACGATACAACAAGAACACGATACAACAAGTACACGATACAACAAGTACACGATACAACAAGAACACGTTACAACAAGCACACGTTACAACAAGCACACGATACAACAAGCACACGTTACAACAAGCACACGATACAACAAGAACACGATACAACAAGCACACGTTACAACAAGCACACGATACAACAAGCACACGTTACAACAAGCACACGATACAACGAGAACACGTTACAACGAGTACACGATACAACAAGTACACGTTACAACGAGAACACGTTACAACGAGATCACGATACAACGAGCACACGTTACGAGAACACGTTACAACGAGCACACGATACAACGAGCACACGATACAACGAGAACACGATACAACGAGCACACGTTACAACGAGAACACGTTACAACAAGTACACGTTACAACAAGCACACGTTACAACAAGCACACGTTACAACAAGCACACGTTACAACAAGCACACGATACAACAAGCACACGATACAACAAGCACACGTTACAACAAGCACACGTTACAACAAGCACACGTTACAACAAGCACACGTTACAACAAGCACACGATACAACAAGCACACGTTACAACAAGCACACGATACAAGTACACGTTACAACGAGAACACGATACAACGAGAACACGTTACAACAAGCACACGATACAACAAGCACACGTTACAACAAGCACACGTTACAACAAGCACACGTTACAACAAGCACACGTTACAACAAGCACACGTTACAACAAGCACACGTTACAACAAGCACACGTTACAACAAGCACACGTTACAACAAATACACGTTACAACAAGAACACGATACAAGTACACGTTACAACGAGAACACGTTACAACAAGCACACGATACAACAAGCACACGTTACAACAAGTACACAATACAAGTACACGTTACAACGAGAACACGATACAACGAGAACACGATACAACGAGAACACGTTACAACAAGCACACGATACAACAAGCACACGTTACAACAAGAACACGTTACAACAAGAACACGATACAACAAGAACACGTTACAAGTACACGATACAACGAGAACACGATACAATGAGAACACGTTACAACAAGCACACGATACAACAAGTACACGATACAACAAATACACGTTACAACAAGAACACGATACAACAAGAACACGTTACGAGAACACGATACAACGAGAACACGATACAACGAGAACACGTTACAACAAGTACACGTTACAACAAGAACACGTTACAACAAGTACACAATACAACAAGAACACGTTACAAGAAGAACACGTTACAACAAGTGAACGATAAAACAAGTACACGATACAACAAGTACACGTTACAACAAGAACACGTTACAACAAGTACACATTACAACAAGTACACGTTACAACAAGTACACGTTACAACAAGTACACATTACAACAAGTACACGTTACAACAAGAACACGATACAACAAGAACAAGTACACGATACAACGAGAACACGATACAACGAGAACACGTTACAACAAGCACATGATACAACAAGTACACGATACAACAAATACACGTTACAACAAGAACACGATACAACAAGAACACGTTACGAGAACACGATACAACGAGAACACGATACAACGAGAACACGTTACAACAAGTACACGTTACAACAAGAACACGTTACAACAAGTACACAATACAACAAGAACACGTTACAAGAAGAACACGTTACAACAAGTGAACGATAAAACAAGTACACGATACAACAAGTACACGTTACAACAAGAACACGTTACAAGTACACGTTACAACGAGAACACGATACAACGAGAACACGTTACAACAAGTATACGTTACAACAAGAACACGTTACAACAAGTACACAATACAACAAGAACACGTTACAACAAGAACACGTTACAAGAAGAACACGTTACAACAAGTGAACGATACAACAAGTACACGTTACAACAAGTACACGTTACAACAAGTACACGTTACAACAAGTACACGTTACAACAAGAACACGTTACAACGAGTACACGATACAACGAGAACACGTTACAACGAGAACACGTTACAACGAGAACACGATACAACGAGAACACGATACAACAAGTACACGTTACAACAAGAACACGATACAAGAACACGTTACAACAAGAACACGATACAACAAGAACACGATACAAGAACACGATATAACAAGAACACGATACAAGAACACGTTACAACAAGATACAACAAGCACACGTTACAACAAGAATACGTTACAACAAGAACACGATGCAACGAGAACACGATGCAACGAGAACACGATACAACAAGAACACGATACAAGAACACGTTACAACAAGAACACGATACAACAAGAACACGATACAACAAGAACACGATACAAGAACACGTTACAAGATACAACAAGCACACGTTACAACAAGAACATGTTACAACAAGTACACGATACAACAAGAACACGTTACAACAAGTACACGTGACAACAAGAACACGTTACAACAAGAACACGATACAACAAGAACACGATACAACAAGAACACGATACAATAAGAACACGATACAACAAGAACACGATACAACAAGAACACGTTACAACAAGAACACGATACAAGAACACGATACAACAAGAACACGATACAACGAGAACACGATACAACGAGTACACGTTACAACGAGAACACGATACAATGAGTACACGATACAACGAGAACACGATACAACGAGAACACGTTACAACGAGAACACGATACAACGAGAACACGTTACAACGAGAACACGATACAACAAGAACACGATACAACGAGTACACGTTACAACAAGTACACGTTACAACAAGAACACGATACAACAAGTACACGTTACAACAAGAACACGATACAACAAGAACACGATACAACAAGAACACGATACAAGAACACGTTACAACAAGAACACGATACAACAAGAACACGTTACAACAAGTGAACGATACAACAAGTAAACGATACAACAAGTACACGTTACAACAAGTACACGATACAACAAGAACACGATACAACAAGAACACGATACAACGAGTACACGTTACAACGAGAACACGATACAACGAGTACACGATACAACGAGAACACGATACAACGAGAACACGTTACAACGAGAACACGATACAACGAGAACACGATACAACGAGAACACGTTACAACGAGAACACGATACAACAAGAACACGATACAACGAGTACACGTTACAACAAGTACACGTTACAACAAGAACACGATACAACAAGTACACGTTACAACAAGAACACGATACAACAAGAACACGATACAACAAGAACACGATACAAGAACACGTTACAACAAGAACACGATACAAGTACACGTTACAACAAGTGAACGATACAACAAGTAAACGATACAAGTACACGTTACAACAAGTACACGATACAACAAGAACACGATACAACAAGAACACGATACAACAAGAACACGTTACAACAAGTACACGATACAACAAGAACACGTTACAACAAGTACACGTTACAACAAGTACACAATACAACAAGAACACGATACTACAAGTACACGATCCAACAAGTACACGATACAACGAGAACACGATACAACGAGAACACGTTACAACAAGAACACGATACAACGAGTACACGTTACAACGAGAACACGATACAACAAGTACACGTTACAACAATAACACGTTACAACAAGTACACGTTACAACGAGAACACGATACAACGAGTACACGTTACAACGAGAACACGATACAACGAGTACACGTTACAACGAGAACACGATACAACGAGAACACGATACGATACAACGAGAACACGATACAACGAGAACACGATACGAGTACACGATACAACAAGAACACGTTACAACAAGAACACGTTACAACAAGAACACGATACAACAAGAACACGATACAACAAGTACACGATACAACAAGTACACGATACAACAAGAACACGATACAACAAGAACACGTTACAACAAGAACACGTTACAACAAGAACACGATACAACAAGAACACGTTACAACAAGTACACGTTACAACAAGTACACGATACAACAAGTACACGATACAACAAGTACACGATACAACAAGTACACGTTACAACAAGAACACGATACAACAAGAACACGATACAAGTACACGATACAACAAGAACACGATACAACAAGTACACGATACAACAAGTACACGTTACAAGTACACGTTACAACAAGTACACGATACAACAAGTACACGTTACAACAAGTACACGTTACAACAAGAACACAATACAACAAGTACACGTTACAACAAGTACACGTTACAACGAGAACACGATACAACGAGAACACGTTACAACAAGAACACGATACTACAAGTACACGATCCAACAAGTACACGATACAACGAGAACACGATACAACGAGAACACGATACAACGAGAACACGTTACAACAAGAACACGATACAACGAGAACACGATACAACAAGTACACGTTACAACAATAACACGTTACAACAAGTACACGTTACAACGAGAACACGATACAACGAGTACACGTTACAACGAGAACACGATACAACGAGTACACGTTACAACGAGAACACGATACAACGAGAACACGTTGCAACGAGAACACGTTGCAACGAGAACACGATACAACGAGAACACGATACAACGAGAACACGATACAACGAGAACACGATACAACGAGTACACGATACAACAAGAACACGATACAACAAGAACACGATACAACAAGAACACGTTACAACAAGAACACGTTACAACAAGAACACGTTACAACAAGTACACGTTACAACAAGTACACGATACAACAAGTACACGACACAACAAGTACACGATACAACAACACGATACAACAAGTACACGATACAACAAGTACACGATACAACAAGTACACTATACAACAAGTACACGTTACAACAAGAACACGATACAACAAGAACACGATACAACAAGAACACGATACAACAAGTACACGATACAACAAGTACACGTTACAAGTACACGTTACAACAAGTACACGAGACAACAAGTACACGTTACAACAAGTACACGTTACAACAAGAACACGATACAACAAGTACACGTTACAACGAGTACACGTTACAACGAGAACACGATACGAGAACACGTTACAACAAGAACACGATACAACGAGAAAGCACATGAGGTCTATGACAAGACCAAGGCCTGTGCAATGATCTTGATATTCCCGAAACTGTGACGCAGAGGAAGAAGCGTAGAAACATGGAAGACTTTGTAGTCGAGGCATCATGTGGCGCAATGTGAAACATTCAACATAAATACACTGGTGTACAAAACTCACATACCTGCATTTCAATGGACAGCATAAAAGGGCAGGTGAGCTGGGTTCTGGGGCTCAAATTAGCTATTGATGATCACGTTGATAAATCAAATAAAACAAATAGCCAATCACACAAAAACATGTTGCTGTGAGCATTAAACAATTAACCTTAAACTAAACAAACACAACGTTATTGTCCTAATAAAATAAAAACATACATTTTGTCCACCGAGATAATACAGGCACCTTACCCTCAAGAGATCCTCACGTGCTATGAGAATCTCCCACAATGCATTGCTGTAACAAACAGGGATCCTGCAGGTTTCGCCAACTCAAATTTAAGACTTTTTAAGACCACTTTGAATAGAATTTAAAACCTATTTCACGGCAAGAAATTATGAAGAAAAATTGCTATGAAAGAAGAAATACATCCCATAATTACTTACAAAGTAAATGTATTCATGTTCAACATAAGAACGATGACTGAACATAACAGTAGAGAACTGCGTTAGCCAAAAAGGGGGTGTGTGTGTGTGTGTGTGTGTGTGTGTGTGTGTGTGTGTGTGTGTGGGCTGTGCAATTAATCAGTTTAATCGCAATTACGATTTTGGCCTGCCACAATTACAAAACGCCATAATCGAAAAACACTATTCTTTAGCTTTGCTAGGTTGTGACAGTGCACGACAACATATTTGATCCCATTCATTTTAGTCTAATTTATTTTTATTTATCATATTTATATGTTTAGTAGCTTGTGGAAGTGCGCTCCAAAATATTTGTTGATCTTGTTTATTGGTATTTATTATTTTGATATTATTTATTTAAATATATCACCGTTAAAAGCATTCCCACTAACTGTTGTTCTACGCACGAAAAGTTTATTATTATTCCGCCGGTATTTTGGCCCTCTTCTCCTCCCGCATTGAACATCGCAGAAACTCCGTTCAAACATCAAAACGTTCAGCTCGGTCGGGAATCGATGGCTTTTACTTTTCTCATTCATAACTTTCATAATTCCAGAGATACATCCCATAATACATCACATTTTTAACATTGAAGTCAATGGAGGAAATCTTCAACTTCAACAAATTTTCATGCGACTTCAACTGCTAACTGTTCATTCATACTTTCACTCAGAAACCTCATTCCAACTTTCAAATGTTACAAATCTTTCTGACATTATTCGTGTAAAACAACTTTTAACTCTGATTACTTACTTTTAGAGATATTAACATTTGTTCAGACGTTGTTTTAGAGGTTTTCTTCACATTTTAACATTAACTAGAGTGCGTGATGTCACACCTAGAGGGTAAGAAATCTTGAAATGTGCCTTCATATATTTTTTTAAAACTGCCATAATTCCCAAACCCTACATTCCTGAGACATAATTTATATGACAAATAATTAAGCAAAAATAATTCAACAAAATGCCTCGAGGGCATGAAGTGACAAAAACGTTCAACATTCCTCCATTGAAGCCCATTGTAATTTCAGGCAGATATTTCCTCACGGCAGCAGCCGCACACCTTTAGTTAAACTGCAGAAAAGGCCACATTATTAACCCGAAAGTACACAAAAATTACACTTCAGATACTCAACTTCCTTGACATGCTTCACGCTTTGAAATTTCACCGATATCTGTTACGGTTCTTCCACAAAACGTTCACATGTAAGAGGTTTATCTCTCATTCAGAGCAATGGAAACCTGTGATCTCGACAGAGCTCGTTAGCTCAACTAGAAACACCTGTGTAATGGAACACGATGATGTCATCACTCCAGCTGACATGCAGCAGACTCCAGGTAGCAGTGTGCTAACAATCCAGCTGACATGCAGCAGACTTCAGGTAGCAGAGTGCTAACAGTCCAGCTGACATGCAGCAGACTTCAGGTAGCAGTGTGCTAACAGTCCAGCTGACATGCAGCAGACTCCAGGTAGCAGAGTGCTAACAGTCCAGCTGACATGCAGCAGACTTCAGGTAGCAGTGTGCTAACAGTCCAGCTGACATGCAGCAGACTCCAGGTAGCAGAGTGCTAACAGTCCAGCTGACATGCAGCGGACTCCAGGTAGCAGAGTGCTAACAGTCCAGCTGACATGCAGCAGACTTCAGGTAGCAGAGTGCTAACAGTCCAGCCGTGAAGACATCTACGGGACAGTTTGGAGAGTTCTTCAAATGCCGTTGCCATGGCAACACGATGCTCGCCTTGAAACACGGCTTTCTCATAACTTCAGTGAAAATACTCCAAACAGCCCAGAACTTCACAGGTTTGGTAACGATGCAGCCATCAATGCATCTAAGCGTATTATGGGGTGTCATCAAATGTCGTTGCCATGGCGACAGACCACTCGCCATGAAACACGTTGAGGCTGTAAGTCCAATGGACACGGTCCAATCGTCCCACAATCTTTTACATTACATTACATTTAGCTGACGCTTTTATCCAAAGCAACTTACAATAAGTGCGTTCGACCAACAAAATACAAACTTGAAGAAAACAGAATCATAAAGTACATCAGGTTTCATAGGGCCAAACAAGTGCTTCTCAACTGGCTTTAGATAAGCCAGTCCTTTGTTAGTATATAAGTGCTTTGTTAATAGTTCTATTGCTGGAAGTGGAGTCGAAAGAGATGAGTTTTCAGTCTGGAAGGTGTGTAAGCTTTCTGCTGTCCTGATGTCAATGGGAGCTCATTCCACCATCTTTGAGCCAGGATAGCAAACCCACGTGTTTCTGCTGATGGGAACTTGGGTCCCCCTCGCAGTGCGGGTGCAGCGAGCCGTTTGGCTGATGCAGAGCGGAGTGCACGGTTTAACCATGTCCTGGATGTAGGAAGGGCCAGATCCATTCGCAGCATGGTACGCAAGTACCATTGTCTTGAAGTGGATTCTAGCAGTTACCGGAAGCCAGTGGAGGGAGCGGAGGAGCGGGGTGGTGTGGGAACATTTAGGAAGGTTGAAGACCAGACGAGCCGCTGCATTCTGGATGAGCTGCAGAGGTCGGATGGCACATGCAGGTAGACCAGCCAGGAGGGAGTTGCAGTAGTCTAGGCGTGAGGTGACGAGAGACTGGACCAGAACCTGCGTGGCTTTCTGGGTCAGCTGGGGACGTATCTTCCTGATGTTGTAAAGCGTGTATCTGCAGCAGCGGGTTGTAGCAGCGATGTTTGCAGTGAAGGACAGGTTGTTATCTAGGGTCACACCCAGATTCCTTGCAGTCTGAGTCGG
Organism: Pogonophryne albipinna; assembly: GCA_028583405.1. Taxonomy (NCBI): domain Eukaryota; kingdom Metazoa; phylum Chordata; class Actinopteri; order Perciformes; family Artedidraconidae; genus Pogonophryne; species Pogonophryne albipinna. The sequence goes on from JAPTMU010000284.1 coordinate 183,282, forward strand.
GGAAACAACAGAGGTGCCGATGTTGATCGTCAGGTCAAGAGTGGGACAATCTTTTCCCGGAAGGAAAAGCAGTTCAGTCTTGTCAAGGTTGAGCTTGAGGTGGTGAGCAGACATCCACTGAGAGATGTCAGCTAGACAAGCAGAGATGCGTGCGACGACCTGGGTCTCTGAGCGGGGAAAGGACAGAATCAATTGGGTGTCATCAGCGTAGCAGTGGTATGAAAAACCATGCGGGCTAATGACTGATCCGAGCGAGTTTGTGTACAAGGAGAAGAGGAGGGGACCAAGAACAGAGCCCTGAGGGACCCCTGTAGTTAATTGACAAGGGTCGGACTCGGACCCTCTCCAAGTTACCCTGTAGGTACGGTCTTTGAGGTATGAGGTGAGGAGGGAAAGTGCAGAGCCTGAAACTCCAAGTTCTTGGAGAGTGCGAAGGAGGATCTGATGATTCACCGTGTCGAATGCAGCAGACAGGTCCAGCAGGATGATGACAGAGGAGAGGGAGGCTGCTTTAGCAGTGTGCAGTTCCTCAGTGACAGCAAGGAGGGCAGTTTCTGTGGAGTGACCTGCCTTGAAACCAGACTGGTGAGGATCCAGAAGGTTGTTCTGATGGAGATAACAGGAGAGTTGTTTAAAGACAGCGCGTTCAAGTGTTTTAGACAGGAACGGGAGGAGAGAGACAGGCCTGTAGTTTATAACATCAGACGGGTTGAGAGTGGGTTTCTTTAGGAGAGGGTTTACTCTTGCCTCCTTGAGACTGTTTGGAAAGTGACCAGAAGTTAGAGAAGTGTTGATGAAATGGGTGAGAAACGGTAGAATATCAGGAGCGATAGTCTGAAGGAGGTTTGAAGGGATAGGGTCCAGAGGACAGGTGGTAGGGCGGGCAGAGGTAATGAGGGTAAGAACCTCATTTGGCGAGAGAGGGGAAAAGGAGGTTAGTGTGTGGGTGGAAGGAGGGTCTGGTGACCCAGCGGTGAGTAAAGGTGAGTCAGAAAAAGAAGAGCGAATATCATCAACCTTTTTTTCAAAGTGGTTAACAAAGTCGCTTGACAGAAGGGAGGAGGGGGGAGGGGCTTTGGGGGGGTCCAGGAGGGAGGAGGGGGAAGGGGCTTTGGGGGGGTCCAGGAGGGAGGAGGGGGAAAGGGCTTTGGGGGGGTCCAGGAGGGAGGAGGGGGAGGGGCTTTGGGGGGGTCCAGGAGGGGGGAGGGGCTTTGGGGGGGTCCAGGAGGGAGGAGGGGGAAAGGGCTTTGGGGGGGTCCAGGAGGGAGGAGGGGGAAGGGGCTTTGGGGGGGTCCAGGAGGGAGGAGGGGGAAAGGGCTTTGGGGGGTCCAGGAGGGAGGAGGGGGAAGGGGCTTTGGGAGGGTCCAGGAGGGAGGAGGGGGGAGGGGCTTTGGGGGGGTCCAGGAGGGGGGAGGGGCTTTGGGGGGATCCAGGAGGGGGAAGGGGCTCTGGGGGGGGTCCAGGAGGGAGGAGGGGGAAGGGGCTCTGGGGGGGTCCAAGAGGGTGGAGAAGATGGAAAATAGTTGTTGGGGATTGGAATAGGAAGATTGGATCTTATCTTGAAAGAAAGTGCTTTTTGCCTGAGAGATGGAAGCAGAGAAAGAGGAGAGGAGAGCCTGATAGGTTAGGAGGTCGTCACGGTGTTTGGATTTCCACCGTTTCCGCTCTGCTGCCCGAAGGACGGTTCTATTAGCACGCAGTGCGTCATTTAGCCAGGGAGCAGGAGGGGACTGACGAGCCTGCCGAGATGTGAGAGGACAGAGAGAGTCCAGAGAGGATGAGAGAGTCGAGAGGAGAGTTTCTGCAGCAGAGTTTGGAGGCAGGAGTTGGAACGAGTCAGAGGAAGGGAGGGCTGAGAGCACCGATGAGGCAAAGGTAGAGGGGGAGAGGGAACGAAGGTTACGGCGGACAGGTGCAGGATGAGAAGAGATTAGTTTATGTTTGGAAAGAGGTAGAGAGAATGAAATGAAGAAGTGATCGGATGTGTGGAGCGGGTTTACAGAGAGGTTAGAAGTAGTGCAGTTCCTTGAGAATATGAGATCAAGGACATTGCCAGCTTTATGAGTTGGTGGGGACGGAGACAGTGAGAAAGCAAAGGCGGTTAACAGAGATGTTAGTTCGTCGATCTTCCCTGTCTGGAGGTTGAAGTCTCCGAGAAGTACAGCGGGAGGGCCAGTTTCAGGGATGTGTGAGAGGAGATGATCTAATTCCTCCAAGAAGTCCCCCAAGGCGCCTGGTGGACGGTAGAGAACAACAAGGGTTCATTGTATAGGATGGGTTACTGTGACGGCATGGAATTCAAAGGTGGAAGGAGTGAAGTTAGGTAGCTTGAAGAGGGAACAGCTCCATTTGGGAGAGAGCAGGAGACCAGTGCCACCTCCTCTGCCAGTGGGTCTGGGTGTGTGGGAGAAGGAATATGCTGTGGAGAGAGCTGCTGGGGTGGATGTGTTGGATGGAGTAATCCAGGTCTCAGTGAGAGCAAGGAAATCCAGAGACTGCAGGGAAGCGTAGCCAGAGATGAAGTCAGCCTTAGGAACAGCTGACTGGCAGTTCCACAGGCCGCCTGAAACTAGATGCTGGATCTCAGTGGAGCATGTGGGATAGACGAGAGCAGGCCGGTTATATACCTCCCTCCACATGCTACACGTTACAACAAGCACACGTTACAACAAGAACACGATACAAGTACACGTTACAACGAGAACACGATACAACGAGAACACGTTACAACAAGCACACGATACAACAAGCACACGTTACAACAAGCACACGTTACAACAAGCACACGTTACAACAAGCACACGATACAACAAGCACACGTTACAACAAGCACACGTTACAACAAGCACACGTTACAACAAATACACGTTACAACAAGAACACGATACAAGTACACGTTACAACGAGAACACGATACAACGAGCACACGTTACAACAAGCACACGATACAACAAGCACACGATACAACAAGAACACGTTACAAGTACACGTTACAACGAGAACACGATACAACGAGAACACGATACAACGAGAACACGATACAACAAGCACACGATACAACAAGCACACGTTACAACAAGAACACGTTACAACAAGAACACGATACAACAAGAACACGTTACAAGTACACGATACAACGAGAACACGATACAACGAGAACACGTTACAACAAGCACACGATACAACAAGTACACGATACAACAAATACACGTTACAACAAGAACACGATACAACAAGAACACGTTACAAGTACACGTTACAACGAGAACACGATACAACGAGAACACGATACAACGAGAACACGTTACAACAAGTACACGTTACAACAAGAACACGTTACAACAAGTACACAATACAACAAGAACACGTTACAAGAAGAACACGTTACAACAAGTGAACGATAAAACAAGTACACGATACAACAAGTACACGTTACAACAAGAACACGTTACAACAAGTACACATTACAACAAGTACACGATACAACAAGAACACGTTACAACAAGTACACGATACAACAAGCACACGTTACAACAAGCACACGTTACAACAAGCACACGATACAAGCACACGTTACAACAAGAACACGTTACAACAAGTACACGATACAACAAGAACACGTTACAACAAGTACACGATACAACAAGCACACGTTACAACAAGCACACGTTACAACAAGCACACGATACAAGCACACGTTACAACAAGAACACGTTACAACAAGTACACGATACAACAAGTACACGTTACAACAAGAACACGATACAACAAGAACACGTTACAACAAGAACACGATACAACAAGAACACGTTACAACAAGAACACGATACAACAAGAACACGTTACAACAAGAACACGATACAACAAGAACACGTTACAACAAGAACACGTTACAACAAGCACACGTTACAACAAGAACACGTTACAACAAGTACACGTTACAACAAGAACACGTTACAAGTACACGTTACAACGAGAACACGATACAACAAGAACACGTTACAACGAGAACACGATACAACGAGAACACGTTACAACGAGAACACGTTACAACAAGAACACGATACAACAAGAACACGTTACAACAAGAACACGATACAACAAGAACACGTTACAACAAGAACACGTTACAACAAGTACACGATACAACAAGAACACGTTACAACAAGAACACGATACAACAAGAACACGATACAACAAGAACACGTTACAACAAGCACACGTTACAACAAGCACACGTTACAACAAGAACACGTTACAACAAGAACACGTTACAACAAGTACACGTTACAAGTACACGTTACAACGAGAACACGATACAACGAGAACACGATACAACGAGAACACGATACAACGAGAACACGTTACAACGAGCACACGATACAACCAGCACACGTTACAACAAGAACACGATACAACAAGAACACGTTACAACGAGAACACGATACAACAAGAACACGTTACAACAAGCACACGTTACAACAAGCACACGTTACAAGTACACGTTACAACCAGCACACGTTACAACAAGAACACGATACAACAAGAACACGTTACAACAAGCACACGTTACAACAAGTACACGTTACAACAAGAACACGTTACAACAAGAACACGATACAACAAGTACACGTTACAACAAGAACACGATACAACAAGTACACGTTACAACAAGAACACGATACAACAAGAACACGTTACAAGTACACGTTACAACGAGAACACGATACAACGAGAACACGATACAACGAGAACACGATACAACGAGAACACGTTACAACAAGCACACGATACAACAAGCACACGATACAACAAGCACACGTTACAACAAGAACACGATACAACAAGTACACGATACAACAAGTACACGATACAACGAGCACACGTTACAACGAGCACACGTTACAACGAGCACACGATACAACAAGCACACGTTACAACAAGAACACGATACAACAAGTACACGATACAACAAGTACACGATACAACAAGTACACGTTACAACAAGAACACGATACAACAAGAACACGTTACAAGTACACGTTACAACGAGAACACGATACAACGAGAACACGTTACAACAAGTACACGTTACAACAAGAACACGTTACAACAAGTACACGATACAAGTACACGATACAAGTACACGATACAACAAGTACACGTTACAACAAGAACACAATACAACAAGAACACGTTACAAGTACACGTTACAACGAGAACACGATACAACGAGAACACGTTACAACAAGAACACGTTACAACAAGTACACGTTACAACAAGAACACGTTACAAGAAGAACACGTTACAACAAGTGAACGATAAAACAAGTACACGATACAACAAGTACACGTTACAACAAGTACACGTTACAACAAGTACACGTTACAACGAGTACACGTTACAACGAGTACACGTTACAACGAGTACACGATACAACGAGAACACGTTACAACGAGAACACGTTACAACGAGAACACGTTACAACGAGAACACGATACAACGAGAACACGATACAACGAGAACACGATACAACAAGTACACGTTACAACAAGAACACGATACAAGAACACGTTACAACAAGAACACGATACAAGAACACGATACAACAAGAACACGATACAAGAACACGATACAACAAGAACACGATACAAGAACACGATACAACAAGAACACGATACAAGAACACGATATAACAAGAACACGATACAAGAACACGATACAAGAACACGTTACAACAAGAACACGATACAAGAACACGATACAACAAGAACACGATACAAGAACACGTTACAAGATACAACAAGCACACGTTACAACAAGAACACGATACAAGAACACGATACAACAAGAACACGATACAAGAACACGATATAACAAGAACACGATACAAGAACACGATACAAGAACACGTTACAACAAGATACAACAAGCACACGTTACAACAAGAACACGTTACAACGAGAACACGATGCAACGAGAACACGATGCAACGAGAACACGATACAACAAGAACACGATACAAGAACACGTTACAACAAGAACACGATACAAGAACACGTTACAACAAGAACACGATACAAGAACACGATACAACAAGAACACGATACAAGAACACGTTACAAGATACAACAAGCACACGTTACAACAAGAACATGTTACAACAAGTACACGATACAACAAGAACACGTTACAACAAGAACACGATACAAGAACACGTTACAACAAGAACACGATACAAGAACACGATACAACAAGAACACGATACAAGAACACGTTACAAGATACAACAAGCACACGTTACAACAAGAACATGTTACAACAAGTACACGATACAACAAGAACACGTTACAACAAGTACACGTGACAACAAGAACACGTTACAACAAGAACACGATACAACAAGAACACGTTACAACAAGAACACGATACAACAAGAACACGATACAACAAGAACACGTTACAACAAGAACACGATACAACAAGAACACGTTACAACAAGTGAACGATACAACAAGTAAACGATACAACAAGTAAACGTTACAACAAGTACACGATACAACAAGAACACGATACAACAAGAACACGATACAACGAGAACACGATACAACGAGAACACGATACAACGAGTACACGTTACAACGAGAACACGATACAACGAGAACACGATACAACGAGAACACGATACAACGAGAACACGATACAACGAGAACACGTTACAACGAGAACACGATACAACAAGAACACGATACAACAAGAACACGATACAACGAGTACACGTTACAACAAGTACACGTTACAACAAGAACACGATACAACAAGTACACGTTACAACAAGAACACGATACAACAAGAACACGATACAACAAGAACACGATACAAGAACACGTTACAACAAGAACACGATACAACAAGAACACGTTACAACAAGTGAACGATACAACAAGTAAACGATACAACAAGTACACGTTACAACAAGTACACGATACAACAAGAACACGATACAACAAGAACACGATACAACAAGAACACGTTACAACAAGTGAACGATACAACAAGTAAACGATACAACAAGTACACGTTACAACAAGTACACGATACAACAAGAACACGTTACAACGAGAACACGATACAACAAGTACACGTTACAACAATAACACGTTACAACAAGTACACGTTACAACGAGAACACGATACAACGAGTACACGTTACAACGAGAACACGATACAACGAGTACACGTTACAACGAGAACACGATACAACGAGAACACGTTGCAACGAGAACACGATACAACGAGAACACGATACAACGAGAACACGTTGCAACGAGAACACGATACAACGAGAACACGATACAACGAGAACACGATACAACGAGAACACGATACAACAAGTACACGATACAACAAGTACACGATACAACAAGAACACGTTACAACAAGAACACGATACAACAAGAACACGATACAACAAGAACACGATACAACAAGAACACGATCCAACAAGAACACGATACAACAAGAACACGTTACAACAAGAACACGTTACAACAAGAACACGTTACAACAAGAACACGATACAACAAGAACACGTTACAACAAGTACACGATACAACAAGAACACGTTACAACAAGTACACGTTACAAGTACACGATACAACAAGAACACGATACTACAAGTACACGATCCAACAAGTACACGATACAACGAGTACACCTTACAACGAGAACACGATACAACGAGAACACGATACAACGAGAACACGTTACAACAAGAACACGATACAACGAGTACACGTTACAACGAGAACACGATACAACAAGTACACGTTACAACAATAACACGTTACAACAAGTACACGTTACAACGAGAACACGATACAACGAGTACACGTTACAACGAGAACACGATACAACGAGTACACGTTACAACGAGAACACGATACAACGAGAACACGTTGCAACGAGAACACGATACAACGAGAACACGATACAACGAGAACACGATACAACGAGAACACGATACAACGAGAACACGATACAACGAGAACACGATACAACAAGTACACGATACAACAAGTACACGATACAACAAGAACACGTTACAACAAGAACACGTTACAACAAGAACACGATACAACAAGAACACGATACAACAAGTACACGATACAACAAGTACACGATACAACAAGAACACGATACAACAAGAACACGTTACAACAAGAACACGTTACAACAAGAACACGATACAACAAGAACACGTTACAACAAGTACACGTTACAACAAGTACACGTTACAACAAGTACACGTTACAACAAGTACACGATACAACAAGTACACGATACAACAAGTACACGATACAACAAGTACACGTTACAACAAGAACACGATACAACAAGAACACGATACAAGTACACGATACAACAAGTACACGATACAACAAGTACACGTTACAAGTACACGTTACAACAAGTACACGATACAACAAGTACACGTTACAACAAGTACACGATACAACAAGTACACGTTACAACGAGTACACGTTACAACGAGAACACGATACAACGAGAACACGTTACAACGAGAACACGATACAACGAGAAAGCACATGAGGTCTATGACAAGACCAAGGCCTGTGCAATGATCTTGATATTCCCGAAACTGTGACGCAGAGGAAGAAGCGTAGAAACATGGAAGACTTTGTAGTCGAGGCATCATGTGGCGCAATGTGAAACATTCAACATAAATACACTGGTGTACAAAACTCACATACCTGCATTTCAATGGACAGCATAAAAGGGCAGGTGAGCTGGGTTCTGGGGCTCAAATTAGCTATTGATGATCACGTTGATAAATCAAATAAAACAAATAGCCAATCACACAAAAACATGTTGCTGTGAGCATTAAACAATTAACCTTAAACTAAACAAACACAACGTTATTGTCCTAATAAAATAAAAACATACATTTTGTCCACCGAGATAATACAGGCACCTTACCCTCAAGAGATCCTCACGTGCTATGAGAATCTCCCACAATGCATTGCTGTAACAAACAGGGATCCTGCAGGTTTCGCCAACTCAAATTTAAGACTTTTTAAGACCACTTTGAATAGAATTTAAAACCTATTTCACGGCAAGAAAGTATGAAGAAAAATTGCTATGAAAGAAGAAATACATCCCATAATTACTTACAAAGTAAATGTATTCATGTTCAACATAAGAACGATGACTGAACATAACAGTAGAGAACTGCGTTAGCCAAAAAGGGTGTGTGTGTGTGTGTGTGTGTGTGTGTGTGTGTGTGTGTGTGTGTGTGTGTGTGTGTGTGTGTGTGTGTGTGTGTGTGTGTTAGGGCTGTGCAATTAATCAGTTTAATCGCAATTACGATTTTGGCCTGCCACAATTACAAAACGCCATAATCGAAAAACACTATTCTTTAGCTTTGCTAGGTTGTGACAGTGCACGACAACATATTTGATCCCATTCATTTTAGTCTAATTTATTTTTATTTATCATATTTATATGTTTAGTAGCTTGTGGAAGTGCGCTCCAAAATATTTGTTGATCTTGTTTATTGGTATTTATTATTTTGATATTATTTATTTAAATATATCACCGTTAAAAGCATTCCCACTAACTGTTGTTCTACGCACGAAAAGTTTATTATTATTCCGCCGGTATTTTGGCCCTCTTCTCCTCCCGCATTGAACATCGCAGAAACTCCGTTCAAACATCAAAACGTTCAGCTCGGTCGGGAATCGATGGCTTTTACTTTTCTCATTCATAACTTTCATAATTCCAGAGATACATCCCATAATACATCACATTTTTAACATTGAAGTCAATGGAGGAAATCTTCAACTTCAACAAATTTTCATGCGACTTCAACTGCTAACTGTTCATTCATACTTTCACTCAGAAACCTCATTCCAACTTTCAAATGTTACAAATCTTTCTGACATTATTCGTGTAAAACAACTTTTAACTCTGATTACTTACTTTTAGAGATATTAACATTTGTTCAGACGTTGTTTTAGAGGTTTTCTTCACATTTTAACATTAACTAGAGTGCGTGATGTCACACCTAGAGGGTAAGAAATCTTGAAATGTGCCTTCATATATTTTTTTAAAACTGCCATAATTCCCAAACCCTACATTCCTGAGACATAATTTATATGACAAATAATTAAGCAAAAATAATTCAACAAAATGCCTCTTGAGGGCATGAAGTGACAAAAACGTTCAACATTCCTCCATTGAAGCCCATTGTAATTTCAGGCAGATATTTCCTCACGGCAGCAGCCGCACACCTTTAGTTAAACTGCAGAAAAGGCCACATTATTAACCCGAAAGTACACAAAAATTACACTTCAGATACTCAACTTCCTTGACATGCTTCACGCTTTGAAATTTCACCGATATCTGTTACGGTTCTTCCACAAAACGTTCACATGTAAGAGGTTTATCTCATTCAGAGCAATGGAAACCTGTGATCTCTACAGAGCTCGTTAGCTCAACTAGAAACACCTGTGTAATGGAACACGATGATGTCATCACTCCAGCTGACATGCTCAGAGCAGCAGACTCCAGGTAGCAGTGTGCTAACAGTCCAGCTGACATGCAGCAGACTTCAGGTAGCAGTGTGCTAACAGTCCAGCTGTGAAGACATCTACGGGACAGTTTGGAGAGTTCTTCAAATGCCGTTGCCATGGCAACACGATGCTCGCCTTGAAACACGGCTTTCTCATAACTTCAGTGAAAATACTCCAAACAGCCCAGAACTTCACAGGTTTGATAACGATGCAGCCATCAATGCATCTAAGCGTATTATGGGGTGTCATCAAATGTCGTTGCCATGGCGACAGACCACTCGCCATGAAACACGTTGAGGCTGTAAGTCCAATGGACACGGTCCAATCGTCCCACAATCTTTTACATTACATTACATTTAGCTGACGCTTTTATCCAAAGCAACTTACAATAAGTGCGTTCGACCAACAAAATACAAACTTGAAGAAAACAGAATCATAAAGTACATCAGGTTTCATAGGGCCAAACAAGTGCTTCTCAACTGGCTTTAGATAAGCCAGTCCTTTGTTAGTATATAAGTGCTTTGTTAATAGTTCTATTGCTGGAAGTGGAGTCGAAAGAGATGAGTTTTCAGTCTGGAAGGTGTGTAAGCTTTCTGCTGTCCTGATGTCAATGGGAGCTCATTCCACCATCTTGGAGCCAGGATAGCAAACCCACGTGTTTCTGCTGATGGGAACTTGGGTCCCCCTCGCAGTGCGGGTGCAGCGAGCCGTTTGGCTGATGCAGAGCGGAGTGCACGGTTTAACCATGTCCTGGATGTAGGAAGGGCCAGATCCATTCGCAGCATGGTACGCAAGTACCATTGTCTTGAAGTGGATTCTAGCAGTTACCGGAAGCCAGTGGAGGGAGCGGAGGAGCGGGGTGGTGTGGGAACATTTAGGAAGGTTGAAGACCAGACGAGCCGCTGCATTCTGGATGAGCTGCAGAGGTCGGATGGCACATGCAGGTAGACCAGCCAGGAGGGAGTTGCAGTAGTCTAGGCGTGAGGTGACGAGAGACTGGACCAGAACCTGCGTGGCTTTCTGGGTCAGCTGGGGACGTATCTTCCTGATGTTGTAAAGCGTGTATCTGCAGCAGCGGGTTGTAGCAGCGATGTTTGCAGTGAAGGACAGGTTGTTATCTAGGGTCACACCCAGATTCCTTGCAGTCTGAGTCGGGGAAACAACAGAGGTGCCGATGTTGATCGTCAGGTCAAGAGTGGGACAATCTTTTCCCGGAAGGAAAAGCAGTTCAGTCTTGTCAATGTTGAGCTTGAGGTGAAGAGCAGACATCCACTGAGAGATGTCAGCTAGACAAGCAGAGATGCGTGCGACGACCTGGGTCTCTGAGCGGGGAAAGGACAGAATCAATTGGGTGTCATCAGCGTAGCAGTGGTATGAAAAACCATGCGGGCTAATGACTGATCCGAGCGAGTTTGTGTACAAGGAGAAGAGGAGGGGACCAAGAACAGAGCCCTGAGGGACCCCTGTAGTTAATTGACAAGGGTCGGACTCGGACCCTCTCCAAGTTACCCTGTAGGCACGGTCTTTGAGGTATGAGGTGAGGAGGGAAAGTGCAGAGCCTGAAACTCCAAGTTCTTAGAGAGTGCGAAGGAGGATCTGATGGTTCACCGTGTCGAATGCAGCAGACAGGTCCAGCAGGATGATGACAGAGGAGAGGGAGGCTGCTTTAGCAGTGTGCAGTTCCTCAGTGACAGCAAGGAGGGCAGTTTCTGTGGAGTGACCTGCCTTGAAACCAGACTGGTGAGGATCCAGAAGGTTGTTCTGATGGAGATAACAGGAGAGTTGTTTAAAGACAGCGCGTTCAAGTGTTTTAGACAGGAACGGGAGGAGAGAGACAGGCCTGTAGTTTATAACATCAGACGGGTTGAGAGTGGGTTTCTTTAGGAGAGGGTTTTCTCTTGCCTCCTTGAGACTGTTTGGAAAGTGACCAGAAGTTAGAGAAGTGTTGATGAAATGGGTGAGAAACGGTAGAATATCAGGAGCGATAGTCTGAAGGAGGTTTGAAGGGATAGGGTCCAGAGGACAGGTGGTAGGGCGGGCAGAGGTAATGAGGGTAAGAACCTCACTTGGAGAGAGAGGGGAAAAGGAGGTCAGTGTGTGGGTGGAAGGAGGGTCTGGTGACCCAGCGGTGAGTAAAGGTGAGTCAGAAAAAGAAGAGCGAATATCATCAACCTTTTTTTCAAAGTGGTTAACAAAGTCGCTTGACAGAAGGGAGGAGGGGGGAGGGGCTTTGGGGGGTCCAGGAGGGAGGAGGGGGAAGGGGCTTTGGGGGGTCCAGGAGGGAGGAGGGGGAGGGGCTTTGGGGGATCCAGGAGGGAGGAGGGGGAGGGGCTTTGGGGGGGTCCAGGAGGGGGGAGGGGCTTTGGGGGGGTCCAGGAGGGAGGAGGGGGAAAGGCTTTGGGGGGGTCCAGGAGGGAGGAGGGGGAAGGGGCTTTGGGGGGGTCCAGGAGGGAGGAGGGGGAAAGGGCTTTGGGGGGGTCCAGGAGGGAGGAGGGGGAAGGGGCTTTGGGAGGGTCCAGGAGGGAGGAGGGGGGAGGGGCTTTGGGGGGGTCCAGGAGGGGGGAGGGGCTTTGGGGGGATCCAGGAGGGGGAAGGGGCTCTGGGGGGGTCCAGGAGGGAGGAGGGGGAAGGGGCTCTGGGGGGGTCCAAGAGGGTGGAGAAGATGGAAAATAGTTGTTGGGGATTGGAATAGGAAGATTGGATCTTATCTTGAAAGAAAGTGCTTTTTGCCTGAGAGATGGAAGCAGAGAAAGAGGAGAGGAGAGCCTGATAGGTTAGGAGGTCGTCACGGTGTTTGGATTTCCACCGTTTCCGCTCTGCTGCCCGAAGGACGGTTCTATTAGCACGCAGTGCGTCATTTAGCCAGGGAGCAGGAGGGGACTGACGAGCCTGCCGAGATGTGAGAGGACAGAGAGAGTCCAGAGAGGATGAGAAAGTCGAGAGGAGAGTTTCTGCAGCAGAGTTTGGAGGCAGGAGTTGGAACGAGTCAGAGGAAGGGAGGGCTGAGAGCACCGATGAGGCAAAGGTAGAGGGGGAGAGGGAACGAAGGTTACGGCGGACAGGTGCAGGATGAGAAGAGATTAGTTTATGTTTGGAAAGAGGTAGAGAGAATGAAATGAAGAAGTGATCGGATGTGTGGAGCGGGTTTACAGAGAGGTTAGAAGTAGTGCAGTTCCTTGAGAATATGAGATCAAGGACATTGCCAGCTTTATGAGTTGGTGGGGATGGAGACAGTGAGAAAGCAAAGGCGGTTAACAGAGATGTTAGTTTGTCTATCTTCCCTGTCTGGAGGTTGAAGTCTCCGAGAAGTACAGCGGGAGGGCCAGTTTCAGGGATGTGTGAGAGGAGATTATCTAATTCCTCCAAGAAGTCCCCCAAGGCGCCTGGTGGACGGTAGAGAACAACAATGGTTCATTGTATAGGATGGGTTACTGTGACGGCATGGAATTCAAAGGTGGAAGGAGTGAAGTTAGGTAGCTTGAAGAGGGAACAGCTCCATTTGGGAGAGAGCAGGAGACCAGTGCCACCTCCTCTGCCAGTGGGTCTGGGTGTATGGGAGAAGGAATATGCTGTGGAGAGAGCTGCTGGGGTGGATGTGTTGGATGGAGTAATCCAGGTCTCAGTGAGAGCAAGGAAATCCAGAGACTGCAGGGAAGCGTAGCCAGAGATGTAGTCGGCCTTAGGAACAGCTGACTGGCAGTTCCACAGGCCGCCTGAAACTAGATGCTGGATCTCAGTGGAGCATGTGGGCTAGACGAGAGCAGGCCGGTTATATCGATTACGAGATACACGAGGCCAGTGATAATTGCGAGAGGACACATGAACAGGAATGGAGAAAATACACATGATTATAGCATGAGGGGCTAAACAACCAAATGAAATAAAACACCAGCGATACTTAGCTCAATCAAAGTAGGATTTGCCTCCTCTTTGCCACCCTCGTGACTCCAGCAGGACTCTAATGTCTTTGTCAGTCTTCCTCCAGCAGGACTCTATTGTCTGACGCTGAAGCTGACGCTACAGGAAAGTGCTACCTAAAATGGACGCCTGATTGCTGAGTTCTCACAGATGTGGGGCCACGCCCCTCTAATTAGTTAACTCTCTGCAGCTGGTGGCCCTCAAAAGGAAATCTAGACTGGCTCCCTCCTGAGTTGCTGTTGTATCTTTTCAGTGGCCCAATGGTTTTACAATTACATTAAACCCTAAGTTATAAAGTTATGAGTTTAACCCTTAATACAGTTACACCTACTCAATAAAGCTCTTAGTATTCTACAAATTCCACAATCAAAGTTAACCCTAGCAGTCAGTTAGTTCAGTTTGAAGGTTTCAGTCAGATCAACTCCAGAGCATTGATACAGAGTACACACACTGAAACAGAGAAGTATACAGAGTACACACACTGAAACAGAGAAGTATACAGAGTAAGGCAAGGCAAGGCAAGGCAAGTTTATTTATATAGCACTTTTCAACACAAGGCAATTCAAAGTGCTTTACAAAAAATGAAAGACATTCAGAAAATAGCATTTAAAATCAGTCATTAAAAAGAAAAGCTAATAAAATAAACATTAAAAGAAAAAATACATGGATAAAAGTTACAGTGCAGTTTAAGATGTGAATAGTTCAATTAAAAGCAGCGACAAAAAGAAAAGTCTTCTTGCTGGATTTGAAAGTAGTCAGAGTTGCAGCGGACCTGCAGGTTTCTGGGAGTTTGTTCCAGATATTTGGAGCATAATAACTGAACGCTGCTTCTCCATGTTTAGTTCTGACTCTGGGGACAGAAAGCTGACCAGTCCCTGAAGACCTGAGAGATCTGGATGGTTCATCATTTAGCAGGAGGTCACAAATGTATTTTGGGCCTAAACCATTCAGTGCTTTATAAACCAGCAGCAGTATTTAGAAATCTATTCTTTGACACACAGGAAGCCAGTGTAAAGACTTCAGAACAGGAGTGATCCACTTTCTTAGTGTCAGTGAGGACTCGAGCAGCGGCGTTCTGAATCAGCTGCAGCTTTCTAATAGATGTTTTAGTGAGACCTGTGAAGACACCATTGCAGTAGTCGAGTCTACTGAAGATAAAAGCATGGACAAGTCTTTCCAAATCCTGCTGTGACATTAGTCTTTTAACCCTAGATATGTTCTTTAGGTGATAGTAGGCTGATTTAGTAACTGTTTTAATGTGACTGTTGAAACTCAGGTCAGAGTCCATGACTACACCTAGATTTCTGGCTTTATCTGTTGTTTTGACGCAGCACTGAGATCTAATAATACTAACACTGAAGTTCTGCCACTGTCTGTGTTTAAGTGGATGTCATTAAAGACCTTTACAAGAGCAGTCTCAGTGCTGTGGTTTGGACGAAAGCCTGACTGGAACACATCCAAACAGTTATTTAAATGCAAGAAGTTACTCAACTGTTGAAAAACAACTTTTTCAATGATTTTACCTAGAAATGGGAGGTTTGATATGGGCCTGTAATTGTTCATTACTGAAGCATCTAGATTATTCTTTTTTAAGAGCGGTTTAATGACTGCAGTTTTCAGGGCCTGTGGAAAAATACCTGAGTGAAGAGATGTGTTTACTATATGAAGTAGATCTGAGGCCATGCAAGGCAAAACATCTTTGAAAAATCCTGTTGGAATAATATCAAGGCAGCAGGAGGAGGATTTCAGAAGTTGAATAATGTCCTCTAGGTTTTTATCATTAATCTGATGGAATTGTGTCATGGTGTTTGAATTGATGTTAAGTGGACACAGAGACAACACATTTGCTCTTCCTGATGCAGAGGCACTGACTGCTTGTCTGATGTTCTGAATGTTGTCAGTGAAGAAGGAGGCAAAATCATTGCACGCCCTGGTGGATAGGAATTCAGAGGCTACTGACACTGGGGGGTTAGTTAGTCTGTCGACGGTAGCGAACAAGGCACGTGCGTTGTTTTTGTTTTTGTTAATGATGTCAGAGAAGAACGATTGTCGTGCGTTTTTCAATTCCAAATTATAAAGGCCAAGTCTCTCTTTATAGATTTCAAAGTGAACCTGGAGATTTGTTTTTCGCCACCTGCGTTCAGCTTTTCGACATTCTCTTTTTTATGTTTTCACGGTCATGGCCTTTCTCCATGGAGATATTTTCTTAACAGACACTTCCTTTACCTTAGTTGGAGCAATGGCATCTATAACATTTTTAATTTTTGAATTAAAATGATTTACTAGCTCATTTACTGAGATGTTAGCAGGGGCAAGTGTGGAAGAAAAATTCTGAGTAAACATTTCCCTAGTATTTTCAGTTAAATATCGCTTTGTGGTTTCCTCTTTCTGAACATTTTTGTGAACAGAAATAGAGCTCTCAAAGAAAACACAGGAATGGTCAGAGAGTGCAACATCAGTCACCACAACCTTAGAGATATTCAGACCCTTTGAGATCATTAAGTCCAGAGTGTGCCCCTTATTGTGCGTGGGCTCCGTCACATGCTGAGTCAGTCCATAGCTATCAAGAACACAAAACAGTTCTTTAGCTCCTCTGTCCTGGGGGTTGTCAACATGGATGTTAAAATCACCAACAATGACTAGACGATCAAAATCAATACACACTATAGACAGCAGTTCGGTAAAATCATCAAAAAAGCTTGCACAGTATTTGGGTGGTCTATAGATATTTAGGAACAGAGCTCGAGAGGAGCATTTCAGCTGAAGGGCCACATATTCAAAAGAAGCAAAGTTCCCATAAGATGTCTTCCTGCATTGAAGGGAATCATTGAACAGAATAGCAACTCCACCCCCTTTCTTATGCATTCTTTCCTGACTCATAAAACTAAAGTTGGGAGGGGTTGATTCGATAAGAACAGCTGCACTGTTATTTTGTTCAATCCAAGTTTCTGTTAAAAACATAAAATCCAGATTGTGCTCAGTGATAAAATCATTGATTAAAAATGTTTTTCCTGCCAAAGACCTGACATTTAATAAAGCTAGTTTAAGTTCGTTAAACACACTATCAGTCAGGTTTTTTGTAACAAGCTGTGGCTGACATGGAATCACTGCTAAATTAGATAAACTCACACAAACGTTTGAGCGCTTCCTGTTTCTAAGATGATTCACCGCTCTTAATCTATTACCTATCAACACAGATATCGGCAAAGCTACAGGCAGGCAGGGCCCCGGCATGTCCTGGAAAGAGTTGAGAGTGCCATACGCCCTTGAGCCTGGACCCAGCAGATATCAGTTTGCAGCGTTTTGTACACACACATCCCTATCAGGCTTTGAAGGGGAGGGAGGACCCACCACCCTGCTCCTCTCATCATAGGAGGCCACGGTGAGGGCTACACTGTAAGCCGGGGGAGATGGTGCGCATCTCTGCTTCGGTGATTTTGGTGGGCGTCGTTGAGGGGCGGGGGTAAAGGACATGCTGCCAATCCTGCGTGTCGCCTTCATGTGGTCATCGAACTCCAGGGGGGTGGGCGAGGGTGAAAGGGTGAGCGGAGAGTAGAGAGAGCTGGGGGATGAATGAAGAGTATCCTCAAAGGCGTTGACAGGGAGGGTGACGGGCAGTGGAGACTCCTCCATTTGTGTCATAGGTCTCCCATAATCAGAACATTCCTCAGGCGGGTGCAGTGATACTTCTTCAGTGTTTTCTGCGCGATGTGTTGTGTCTTTCTCCTGTTTTGATTCCTCTTGCCGCTTGTCCTTGGCAGAGGGAACAGAGTGATGACGCAGGCAGTTGAATATGTTAGAGATAAACAATTTCACTCCTGACTTGTTCAGGCAAACTCCATTTGCCTTGAAAAGATGTCTGCGATCCCAGAAAAAGTTAAAATTGTCAATAAAATGGACAGAATGGTCAGTACAGACAGTTGAAAGCCAGGTGTTCAGTGCAAACAATCTGCTGAATCTCTCCACTCCTCTTCTGACTGGCGGTAGAGGGCCACTGATGAACACCTCTGCATTTAGAGAGCTGACAGTTTCCAACAAGCATTTAAAGTCTTCTTTCAGCACTTCTGACTGTTGTTTCACAACATCATTTATTCCAATGTGCAGTACCACATTCTTCACAGTCGGATGTTCAGCCCCAATATGCAGGATCTTCTCAGCCAAGTCAGAGACCACATCCTTGGGAAAACAGAGTACTTTGGTGTTGTTCTTATTACACAGACCTTTTACATCTCTTACAGCAGAGTCACCCACAATCAGAGTTTCAGGCCCAGTCGTTAGCTTTCCCTCTAGCCTTTTACTTTTGGAGTAGCTATTTGTCCTTACCCTGCTGTGTGAAGAGGACAGGTTATCCAGGTCATCAGAAAGAGATCTCCGGCTCTCGGTCAGCGGAGCGTATCTGTTCTGGATTGGCACACTTGGTGGTTTAGGAGGATTGTTTGTAGTTCTCCCTTTAGCAGCTGTCCACTGCTGTTTCCTAGTAGGAACAGGGGTTGAAGAGGCGCTCTTCCTGGGTGATAGATAACAATGCAGGCCAGCCGGTCGCATCACAGATTTCCGAGCGCTGGGCTCTGCCTGTTATCCGTCCCCCCAAATCCCAAAAGCCCTCCTGTTCCTTGGAATCCTTGTAGCTGCTAACTAGCTGTGAGTTAGCATACCCTTTTCCATTATTTTGCAACACTGGTAAAGTGGTGTCATTTCCACGACATAGTCCATTCACTTCCACGTTAACTTCCAACCGTTGCATTTTCATTTCCAACACAGCGATCTTCTGTATAAGTTTGTCGAAGTCATCTGTAGAGAACGGAGGCATTTTGCTACCAACTGGCTTAAGCTAAATAGCATGCAGTAGCCTACCAGGCTTTAGCTGTTGCTAGGCCACGCTACTGTAAGACTGAGGTCGTCGTAAAAATGTTGAAATATGGCTGAAACCCTCCGTCTATTTACGAAGATGAACTGTCCCAGTGATAAGTTAATGTCCAGGAGCCGCTGCTCGAAGTTTTCAGAGAATAAGAATAGGAAAATCAGCATAAGAAGTAAGCAGAGGCAAGAGCAAGCAGAAAAGCGTCTGCAGTGTAGGCTGTCAAGCTGATATTCTTTACACAGAAACAGAGAAGTATACAGAGTACACACACTGAAACAGAGAAGTATACAGAGTACACACACTGAAACAGAGAAGTATACAGAGTACACACACTGAAACAGAGAAGTATACAGAGTACACACACTGAAACAGAGAAGTATACAGAGTACACACACTGAAACAGAGAAGTATACAGAGTACACACACTGAAACAGAGAAGTATACAGAGTACACACACTGAAACAGAGAAGTATACAGAGTACACACACTGAAACAGAGAAGTATACAGAGTACACACACTGAAACAGAGAAGTATACAGAGTACACACACTGAAACAGAGAAGTATACAGAGTACACACACTGAAACAGAGAAGTCTAACAACAGAATGTTACTCACACAATTCTAGAAGTCACCAGTTGGTATCCTGTCAACATCGAGTTGCACACTGTCTATACACAATCTTCACTTGTATATCACCGGTCCATGCCTCAACAGCTCTACGCCAAATCTGTGATCTCACCATATGCCGTTTCCATGGAAACGCATCCCACGCCATAAAACACGATGTCGCTATAACTCCTGTGAAAATGTTCAAAGAGTGCTCAAACTTCACATGTGTGCTAACAGTCCAGCCGTGAAGACATCTACGGGACAGTTTTGAGATTTCTTCAAATGCCGTTACCATGGCAACACAATGCTCGCCATGAAACACAGGTTTCTCATAACTTCAGTGAAAATACTCCAAACAGCCCAGAACTTCACAGGTTTGGTAACGATGCAGCCATCAACGCATCTAAGTGTATTATGGGGTGTCATCAAATGCCGTTGCCATGGCGACAGATCATTCGCCATCAACTTAGTTCAGAAGTTTGTGGTTCAAATTTTCTGCAGCTTTTCACTTTCTTCTCTCATCACACATTCAAGCCCCCAGTGTTCATGTATCATTTCAATCTCAATTCTTCACTTTCTTACACATTACATTTCAGCATAGCAGTTTAGAGTCAGCTTTTCAGTATAAAGCATTCCCACTAGCAATTTCTTCAGGAATTGCATTCTCTAGTTTAATTTAGTATTGGTTTTTCCTTTGAATTATACGTTCAGGGTAATCAACAGTTAAAAAGATGTTCAAATTATTATATGTTTTAAAGTTCAATAAATGGATGTTTTCAAAGTCAATGAATAATCGTATTTAATAATCGCGATATCAATTATTGACCAAAAATAATCGTGATGATGTTTGCCATAATCGAGCAGCCCTAGTGTGTGTGTGTGTGTGTCAGCGGGCTTCAAACCACTGGTTTCAACCGAGCACTAAGTTAGATGTTTTCCAACCAAACATGGTTGAACTGACGCTTCCCCATATTTATTTGTAAGAAGATTCGAAGAGACATGAGTTTCTGACTGCAGCAAGCTGGAGATTGGTTGGTAGGTTACTAGCTGGGTGTTCTCCGATAAGGTGCCGGGGGAAACAAAGTTAGTGATTACTGGTTCCATGTTGATTTATTTCAATACAATTTGTTGGGGGGGGAACTGAAAGGCTCTTATCGTACTGGTTACTTTGCAGCCCGGACATTTCCCCCAAAACACATTTTAGACACGATCGCAACACAGAAGGACCTTTCAAATCCCATCATTTTTAAGGTCATATTTAAGACCTTAAATTCAGATTATCAAATGTAAGACTTTTTAAGACGCCCCAAGAACCCTGAACGCTAATGCAGGCACACGTTTGTGACACCAGATGGCGCAATTGTGTATGTGCGTGTGGAGAGTCTTTCAGTAGAAAATTCGACTGTAGCGCCGGGACTGTGGGCTAAGCCCCGAATGTTTCCAGGTCCAGGCGACGCCGCTGTGAAGGTCACCAAAATAAATACAGATAATGTCAAGCTATTCAAAACAATAAATTCACTGTAGCAAAAATAGATAAAAGAAAATACAAATAATTGTACCATGTTTGGGGTGTACCACATATTCCCCAATCAGTGACTTCATGATATTTATGAAACATGTTTTCATCAGTAAATCATATTTCTACACCAGTTACCAGAAAGGAGACTTTTAGGTGCATTATATTTCCTTTTATTATAAAAACTGTACAAAAGTAACTAAAAACACATCAGGTCGTTCTATAGAAACATACTAATATAGCACGTTAGATAAAACTAAGTAGGTCTTCCTCTCGGGATTAAATACTGTGCAGATCAGAGAGGAGGTTAAAGGAGAGGTTCCTGTCTCCCTCTGGGCCTCTCCGCGGTGCGTTCAGGGCCTCAGAAGTCAGCGTCCAGCCTGAAGGTGTTGTCGCTGGTCCCCGACATCACGCCCATCCTCTGGTATTCGCCCACGCGCTTCTCGAAGAAGTTGGTCTTGCCCTCCAGAGAAATGTTCTCCATGAAGTCGAAGGGGTTCTCCGCACGGAAGATCTAGAACACACGAGAACCCTTTGAACTCAACACGTTCACACAAACGCACAACTTCCTGCTGGAGATCTTTTGAACTCAACACGGTGCGTTCACTGTCTGTTCAGCGCGGCGTCTGTTTCCTGCTGCTGCCGCTCTGTCAGCTGACCACTCGTCCTCCAATCAGAGCGCAGCAGCAGTCAGCCCCCATCATTGGCTGAGGTCCGTACCCCTGCGCGGCTCATCATCACAGACTCTCAATCATCTCAACAGCAGCACTTCCTGTCAGATATTAACGACGGACTGACATCGAGATTAAAGAGTTCAAACTGACAGATATTATATGTGTGTATTTGTATATACAAATGTGTGTATTAGTATATACAAATGTGTGTATTAGTATATACAAATGTGTGTATTAGTATATACAAATGTGTGTATTAGTATATACAAATGTGTATATTAGTATATACAAATGCGTGTATTATATACAAATGCGTGTATTAGTATATATAAATATGTGTATTAGTATATATAAATGTGTGTATTAGTATACACAAATGTGTGTATTAGTATATACAAATGCGTGTATTGGTATTCACAAATGTGTGTATTAGTATACACAAATGTGTGTATTAGTATATACAAATGCGTGTATTAGTATATATAAATATGTGTATTAGTATATATAAATATGTGTATTGGTATATATAAATGTGTGTATTAGTATACACAAATGTGTGTATTAGTATATACAAATGCGTGTATTGGTATATATAAATGTGTGTATTGGTATATATAAATGTGTGTATTAGTATACACAAATGTATGTATTAGTATATATAAATGTGTGTATTAGTACCTTGGAGAAGCCCAGCTCCAGCATCAGGCGGTCAGCCACAAACTCGATGTATTGCTTCATCAGATCGCAGTTCATCCCGATCAGTTTGACGGGCAGAGACTCCGTCAGGAACTCCTGAGAGAGGGGGAGGAGTTAGCTGACGGACAGGAAGCAGAGAGAGGGGGTGGGGGGGTGCAGGGAGAGGGGCTTACCTGCTCAATGGTCACGGCGTCCCTGATGATGTCACTGACTGTGTCTTCAGACGGTTTGTTCACCAGGTGTTTGAACATCAGACAGGCAAAGTCACAGTGAAGACCCTGAACGCACCACAGAATGAACATCAGACAGGCAAAGTCACAGTGAAGACGATGAACGCACCACAGAATGAACATCAGACAGGCAGTCACAGTGAAGACCCTGAACGCACCACATTGAGAGGATCCTATCATTTCATTATTTTATCCCCAGACCCCACATTAATATTAATAATAATGATGTGGTACCTCGTCTCTGCTGATGAGCTCGTTGGAGAAGGTGAGTCCGGGCATCAGACCCCTCTTCTTCAGCCAGAAGATGGCAGCGAAGGACCCGGAGAAGAAGATCCCCTCCACGGCCGCGAAGGCCACCACGCGCTCTCCTGAGGACCAGAACCACAGTTAGAACCAGAGGAACCATGAGGACTAGAACCACAGTTAGAACCAGAGGAACCATGAGGACAAGAACCACAGTTAGAACCTGAGGAACCATGAGGACCACGACCAGTTAGAACCAGAGGAACCATGAGGACCAGAGCCACAGTTAGAACCAGAGGAACCATGAGGACCAGAGCCACAGTTAGAACCAGAGGAACCATGAGGACCAGAGGAACCATGAGGACCAGAACCAGTTAGAACCATGAGGACCAGAACCAGTTAGAACCAGAGGAACAGAGCCACAGTTAGAACCAGAGGAACAGAGGAACCATGAGGACCAGAGCCACAGTTAGAACCAGAGGAACCATGAGGACCAGAGCCACAGTTAGAACCAGAGGAACCATGAGGACCAGAGGAACCATGAGGACCAGAACCAGTTAGAACCATGAGGACCAGAACCAGTTAGAACCAGAGGAACAGAGCCACAGTTAGAACCAGAGGAACAGAGGAACCATGAGGACCAGAGCCACAGTTAGAACCAGAGGAACCATGAGGACCAGAGCCACAGTTAGAACCAGTGAGATCTAGCTTCAATAGTTACTTTGTTATTTAAATGTGTATTATGTGTTTAACTCTGACCATGTTGCATCTAATTTTCTGTCATTTGAACTCAACACGGTGCGTTCACTGTCTGTTCAGCACGGCGTCTGTTTCCTGCTGCTGCCGCTCTGTCAGCTGACCACTCGTCCTCCAATCAGAGCGCAGCAGCAGTCAGCCCCCATCATTGGCTGAGGTCCGTACCCCTGCGCGGCTCATCATCACAGACTCTCACTCACTGACTCAGCAGCACTTCCTGTCAGATATTGATGACTAAAGGATGTCAACATGGACCCCGGACCCCCCTCTCACCATAGTTGGCGCTCTTGTTCCCGATCCAGTTGATGGCCCAGTCGGCCTTCTTCTTCACGCAGGGCAGCGTCTCCACCGCGTTAAACAGGAACTCTCTGAGGGGACGAGAACAATAAGTCTCCAGATACTGATTACTGTCAGGGTCATTGAACACACCATCAGACCGTGTGACTCACCTCTCGGCGGGCTCCTTGATGTAGGTGTTGATCAGGAGGCTGTACATCTCTGAGTGGATGTTCTCCATGGCGATCTGGAAACCATAGAAACACCTGGCCTCCGTCACCTGCACCTCCTGTGAGAAGCGCTCCACCTGGTGGAGACACGAGGAACAGCAAGTTAGTCACAGCCAATCAGCAGAGAGTATCACAGCCAATCAGCAGAGTATCACAGCCAATCAGCAGAGTGCAAAGACAACAACGTCTCTGAACTCTCACCAGGTTCTCCAACGTCTCACCAGGTTCTCTAACGTCTCTGAACCCTCACCAGGTTCTCTAACGTCTCACCAGGTTCTCCAAAGTCTCTGAACTCTCACCAGGTTCTCTAAAGTCTCTGAAACCTCAACAGGTTCTCTAACGTCTCACCAGGTTCTCTAACGTCTCTGAACTCTCACCAGGTTCTCGTTGACGATGCCGTCGCTGGCGGCGAAGAAGGCCAACACGTGAGAGATGAAGAACCTCTCGTCGTCCTTCAGAGCCTCCCAGTGCTGCACGTCCTTGGACAGATCCACCTGCAGACAGGAAGTTAAGATCAGCTGCTCTCAGACACAGACAGGAAGTGCATAACGTTCCCCTCTGAGGGACTAATAAAGCTTTGAGGTTCTGAAGAGCAGGACGTACCTCCTCCGCGGTCCAGAACGACGCCTCGGCCTTCTTGTACATCTGCCAGATGTCGTGGTACTGGATCGGGAAGACCACGAAGCGCCGAGGGTTCTCCTTCAACAGCGGCTCCTCTTCCTCCATCTTCTTCATCGTTTTGGGCTGAGAGACAGGCGGTCAGACGCTGATACTACAAATACTACACTGTGTACAGATACGTCACAATGTACACAGATACTGCTCTGTGTATACATATACTACAACATACTAAGCCATGAACACAGTCTGTCCAATGCTGCACATACTACTTTAGTATTTCCATCTTCTGCTACTGTGTACTTCTATCCCTCTACAGTTCAGAGGTACATGGTGTACTTCTTCTCCACTACATGTATTTATACCTTTAGTTACTTCACAGATCTGGATGAATGATGTGAAATCTAACCAAGTGTTGAATCAGACTTTAGTTCCACCTGGAGTAAATCCACCAGCTACCCTGCAGTCTACAAAGCCATTCAGACTAGCTGCTCCTTCACCAGCTACCCTGCAGTCTACAAAGCCATTCAGACTAGCTGCACCTTCACCAGCTACCCTGCAGTCTACAAAGCCATTCAGACTAGCTGCACCTTCACCAGCTACCCTGCAGTCTACAAAGCCATTCAGACTAGCTGCACCTTCACCAGCTACCCTGCAGTCTACAAAGCCATTCAGACTAGCTGCACCTTCACCAGCTACCCTGCAGTCTACAAAGCCATTCAGACTAGCTGCACCTTCACCAGCTACCCTGCAGTCTACAAAGCCATTCAGACTAGCTGCACCTTCACCAGCTACCCTGCAGTCTACAAAGCCATTCAGACTAGCTGCACCTTCACCAGCTACCCTGCAGTCTACAAAGCCATTCAAACTAGCTGCACCTTCACCAGCTACCCTGCAGTCTACAAAGTCATTCAGACTAGCTGCACCTTCAGCAGCTACCCTGCAGTCTACAAAGTCATTCAGACTAGCTGCACCTTCACCAGCTACCCTGCAGTCTACAAAGCCATTCAGACTAGCTGCACCTTCACCAGCTACCCTGCAGTCTACAAAGCCATTCAGACTAGCTGCACCTTCACCAGCTACCCTGCAGTCTACAAAGCCATTCAGACTAGCTGCACCTTCACCAGCTACCCTGCAGTCTACAAAGCCATTCAGACTAGCTGCACCTTCACCAGCTACCCTGCAGTCTACAAAGCCATTCAGACTAGCTGCACCTTCACCAGCTACCCTGCAGTCTACAAAGCCATTCAAACTAGCTGCACCTTCACCAGCTACCCTGCAGTCTACAAAGTCATTCAGACTAGCTGCACCTTCAGCAGCTACCCTGCAGTCTACAAAGTCATTCAGACTAGCTGCACCTTCACCAGCTACCCTGCAGTCTACAAAGTCATTCAGACTAGCTGCACCTTCACCAGCTACCCTGCAGTCTACAAAGTCATTCAGACTAGCTGCACCTTCAGCAGCTACCCTGCAGTCTACAAAGTCATTCAGACTAGCTGCACCTTCACCAGCTACCCTGCAGTCTACAAAGTCATTCAGACTAGCTGCACCTTCACCAGCTACCCTGCAGTCTACAAAGCCATTCAGACTAGCTGCACCTTCACCAGCTACCCTGCAGTCTACAAAGCCATTCAGACTAGCTGCACCTTCACCAGCTACCCTGCAGTCTACAAAGCCATTCAGACTAGCTGCATCTTCACCAGCTTTGAGAACACTTTCATGATCAATCATTATAAAACATATCATATATATTATTCTGAAATGGACCAATCTGCACAACGACTACTTTCACTGTCTTTCACTATATTTTGATGAGAATACTTTATACTTGAAGTATATTCTGAATACAGTACTTCTACGTAACTCCTCATAATAAAGACAAGACGTGACGTCAGCTGATTTGAAACAGCAACAGCTGATCGTCCAGTTTGGCGCCAGAACTGACACTTTAGGCACCACCTCGACATAAACACTAATAATCCTACACTTTAATGTGTGTTTAGATATATACATACAGATATATGTATATGATATTAACAGTCTGTGGTTGAACTCACCTCAGAGTCGGAGAAGATTTTCCGCGCGGTTTTAGACGCTAAAATGCGCGTGGTGTTCAGGCTCGGGGGCTGAAAGAGAGAAACAATAATCTGATTAAAACAGTTTATTTAATCGGATCCGAGTGAAACACACACGAGATAAAGCTGCAGTGGGTACAAACTAGTGATGGCAGTTTGACACTGAAGCTTCGAACGGAGCTTCAACCCTGGACTTCCTATTCCATAGAAGTTGTGAACAAAAAGACAATTATCAGTAATATAAAAACAGTTCAATAGTTTAAGGAATAGATGCCCAGTGGGTAGAGCCGGCGCCCCAATGCAGCGATGTCCTCCGCGCAGCTGGTTCAAAGCCCGGAATGGGTGTATTTTAATCATTGCTTTTCAACTTTAATAACTGATAAAATGCCCTATCCTCCCAAAAAAATGTCCAGCACTCTAGTCTCTTCTCAATAACCCAATTATCAATCTTTAATTGCAAATAGAACATGATATTCAGTCTTAGTGTGTGTGTGAATGAACCTATTTCCGACACAGTTGTCCAAGTGGTTCGACGCTTCATTCAAAGCTTCATTTTGCCATCACTAGTACAAACCGCTGGTCCTTTGTTTAACGACCCAAACAAAGAGTCATTTTAACGGTAAAAGCTGCCTTTTAGTTCTTACCGTGTTTTCTTTGTCCAGCGCCATCTTGTTCATCTCACTGCTGAGAGAGTTCTCCTTCTTCGCGGACAGAGGCGCGCGAGCAGAAAGCATTGTGACGGGTTTAAAATGAAATAAGTTACGGTGTGTAAGTTAAAAGCAGGAGAGCGACTGAGCGGCTGCTGCTGCTGTCTGCTCCCTTTTTATATTGGAATATTGGCGCCGGAACGCAGTCGGCCAATAGGAACGCCGCTCGCGCTTGGCCCTTTAAACTGACGCTATGCTGAGCCAATCAGGTGGCGAGTAGAGAGATCACGTGCTGCAGGCCAGCTGCCTGCGGGGGAATCAGACGTCTTTGTTTGGGCGAGGTTACAAAACAGTGTGAAAAACGATGTTACAAAACATCTCAGATTCAGACTCAAACACGACTTAGTTTATCATTAAAACCTTTAAACGGTGTTCTAAATACTGCCAGGAAGTTATAAGTCGTGATGAGACTGCCACAACATTAATGAACCGGTTTCATTTCATTTAAACGACTGTATAGCCTATTAGTTAAACTACCAGGTTAAAAGTCTGTTCAAACACTTTATACATAATATACCACACTGTTAAAATACTCATGTTCAAGTATTGTGTAGTACTCATTGTAGAGAAAATACTCATGTTCAAGTATTGTGTAGTACTCATTGTAGAGAAAATACTCATGTTCAAGTATTGTGTAGTACTCATTGTAGAGAAAATACTCATGTTCAAGTATTGTGTAGTACTCATTGTAGAGAAAATACTCATGTTCAAGTATTGTGTAGTACTCATTGTAGAGAAAATACTCATGTTCAAGTATTGTGTAGTACTCATTGTAGAGAAAATACTCATGTTCAAGTATTGTGTAGTACTCATTGTAGAGAAAATACTCATGTTCAAGTATTGTGTAGTACTCATTCTAGAGAAAATACTCATGTTCAAGTATTGTGTAGTACTCATTGTAGAGAAAATACTCATGTTCAAGTATTGTGTAGTACTCATTGTAGAGAAAATACTCATGTTCAAGTATTGTGTAGTACTCATTGTAGAGAAAATACTCATGTTCAAGTATTGTGTAGTACTCATTGTAGAGAAAATACTCATGTTCAAGTATTGTGTAGTACTCATTGTAGAGAAAATACTCATGTTCAAGTATTGTGTAGTACTCATTGTAGAGAAAATACTCATGTTCAAGTATTGTGTAGTACTCATTGTAGAGAAAATACTCATGTTCAAGTATTGTGTAGTACTCATTGTAGAGAAAATACTCATGTTCAAGTATTGTGTAGTACTCATTGTAGAGAAAATACTCATGTTCAAGTATTGTGTAGTACTCATTGTAGAGAAAATACTCATGTTCAAGTATTGTGTAGTACTCATTGTAGAGAAAATACTCATGTTCAAGTATTGTGTAGTACTCATTGTAGAGAAAATACTCATGTTCAAGTATTGTGTAGTACTCATTGTAGAGAAAATACTCATGTTCAAGTATTGTGTAGTACTCATTGTAGAGAAAATACTCATGTTCAAGTATTGTGTAGTACTCATTGTAGAGAAAATACTCATGTTCAAGTATTGTGTAGTACTCATTGTAGAGAAAATACTCATGTTCAAGTATTGTGTAGTACTCATTGTAGAGAAAATACTCATGTTTAAGTATTGTGTAGTACTCATTGTAGAGAAAATACTCATGTTCAAGTATTGTGTAGTACTCATTGTAGAGAAAATACTCATGTTTAAGTATTGTGTAGTACTCATTGTAGAGAAAATACTCATGTTCAAGTATTGTGTAGTACTCATTGTAGAGAAAATACTCATGTTCAAGTATTGTGTAGTACTCATTGTAGAGAAAATACTCATGTTTAAGTATTGTGTAGTACTCATTGTAGAGAAAATACTCATGTTCAAGTATTGTGTAGTACTCATTGTAGAGAAAATACTCATGTTCAAGTATTGTGTAGTACTCATTGTAGAGAAAATACTCATGTTCAAGTATTGTGTAGTACTCATTCTAGAGAAAATACTCATGTTCAAGTATTGTGTAGTACTCATTGTAGAGAAAATACTCATGTTCAAGTATTGTGTAGTACTCATTCTAGAGAAAATACTCATGTTTAAGTATTGTGTAGTACTCATTGTAGAGAAAATACTCATGTTCAAGTATTGTGTAGTACTCATTGTAGAGAAAATACTCATGTTCAAGTATTGTGTAGTACTCATTCTAGAGAAAATACTCATGTTCAAGTATTGTGTAGTACTCATTGTAGAGAAAATACTCATGTTCAAGTATTGTGTAGTACTCATTGTAGAGAAAATACTCCATTAAAACCAAAAGCAGCTAATATCACATTTCAGAAGCTGAACTGTGATCAAGAAACCTCTTAGTTTAGTTGTAATTAGTTTATGGTCTAAGTTACTTCCATATAACGTTGGATGGTTTCATCGATAACAAATCATCTTAAATTGTTCCTATATTGTGTCTCAAAATCTGAATTTATAAACTGTCCCTCTCTCTCTCTCATTCTGTCTCTCTCTTTGTCCCTCTCTCTCTCTCATTCTGTCTCCCTCTCTGTCCCTCTCTCTCTCTCATTCTGTCTCTCTCTTTGTCCCTCTGTCTCCCTCTCTCTTTGTATCTGTATGTCCCTCTCTCTCTCTCTGTCCCTCTCTCTCTCTCTCATTCTGTCCCTCTCTCTCTCTCATTCTGTCTCTCTCTCTGTCCCTCTGTCTCCCTCTCTCTTTGTATCTGTATGTCCCTCTCTCTCTCTCTGTCCCTCTCTCTCTCTCTCATTCTGTCTCTCTCTCTCTCTCATTCTGTCTCTCTCTTTGTCCCTCTGTCTCCCTCTCTCTCTCATTCTGTCTCTCTCTTTGTCCCTCTGTCTCCCTCTCTCTCTCATTCTGTCTCTCTCTCTCTCATTCTGTCCCTCTGTCTCTCTCTCTGTCCCTCTCTCATTCTGTCCCTGTCTCCCTCTCATTCTGTCCCTCTGTCTCTCTCTCTGTCCCTCTGTCTCTCTCTCATTCTGTCCCTCTCTCTGTCCCTCTCTCTCTCTCATTCTGTCTCTCTCTTTGTCCCTCTCTCTCTCTCATTCTGTCCCTCTCTCTGTCCCTCTCTCTCTCTCTTTGTCCCTCTCTCTCTCATTCTGTCCCTCTGTCTCTCTGTCCCTCTGTCTCCTTCTCTGTCCCTCTCTCTCTCTCATTCTGTCTCTCTCTTTGTCCCTCTCTCTCTCATTCTGTCCCTCTGTCTCTGTCCCTCTCTCTCTCTTTGTCCCTCTGTCTCTCTCTCTCTGTCCCTCTGTCTCCCTCTCTCTCTCATTCTGTCTCTCTCATTCTGTCCCTCTGTCTCTGTCCCTCTCTCTCTCTCATTCTGTCCCTCTGTCTCTGTCCCTCTGTCTCCCTCTCTGTCCCTCTCTCTCTCTCATTCTGTCTCTCTCTTTGTCCCTCTGTCTCCCTCTCTCTTTGTATCTGTATGTCCCTCTTTCTCTCTCTGTTAGTTGAAAATCTGTATTTCTGCTTCTTTTTTTAACGTAAATCATCTTATATTTCTATGTTTTCTGATATGAAGAGTTTTTCCTATGTGTTTGTTAGTATAGTTAATATCTGGGTGTGGGAGCTGAACGTAAGGCTGTTATTGAAGCGTACAAATAGCGTTTCCGGTTTGTTTCCCGCTGGCGCCAACTGGTGTTGTTATTGTCTGTAATCTTAAATGTCGCCACAAATTAGTGCCAAAATAATAATTGTAAACACCGCGTTTAGTTATAACTCAACGTCTCATCGTTTGTATGTTCAGGAATCAGAAATCAAACGTACATGATTGTTTTAAAGCAAACAACACGGCAACATATGCTCGTATTTCCCGGGGAAACCAAAGAATAAACATTTAACGACTTATTTATCGATGATTCGTGTCTCTGATCATCGGTAGGTTTGTACCTTTGATTAGCTCAGGGCTCAGGGCTCTGAAACAACACTTTAATCTCCATTTTCATCAACAAATCAGACGCTAGTGACGGATTTCCTCCAAACTGAATTTGACCTAGCAGCAACTGTTTCCAGGTCACTGCTGAATGGAGCGCTCTGATTGGTTGATCGGGAAGACAACAACGGAGAAGAAGGCAGATGAGGTCACGGTGAGAGCGACCCCTAGAGACCCGGATGAAAACAACCTGGAAGAGCGATTTTAGAGTACAAATAAATACAAATATTATGTTAACAAAACTGTAAAAAATATCCTGCATGATATCTAAGACAAGGACAATAATATTTGCATCAATATTTGTGGAATAATACTTTTAATATTAGTAGACGGCAGTGATTTTCTGGACGAGTGTTTTATAAAATACAGGGAAAAGTAGGAGGTTTTAAAACAATAGAAAGACAACTACTGAGCAAAACACTATTCCAAGACTGCAATCAGGGCACAGGATGAAATACAACAATGCATTGCATTGGGAAACATGACGGTGCGTTCACTGGCCCTCTGTCTCTCCCTGACGGTGCGTTCACTGACCCTCTCTCTCTCTCCCTGAGGGTGCGTTCACTGACCCTCTCTCTCTGCCAGATATAAAACGTACAGAGAAAAACTGCAGAGAAAGGTAAAGAAATGTGGAGATAGTAGTATTGTTAAACCTTAAGAACCTCTTGAGGTGCGAGGAGGACAACTTTAAAGTATTATCTGAGTTCTTAGAAAGTACCGGGTTGATGAAGAGGATTTCGTTTTGTTATTTTGATTGCGTTATTTCTCTTTTTTCTTCCTTGTAGCTCACTGATTTCTTCCCATGTTCTGTGGTCAACACTCCAGTCCAGAAGGTGGCGCTAAATGCACATAAAAGCTGTTTGCCAACCACCATAACACTCCAAAGAGAAGAAGACGGCTGCTTGTTTCCACTCGGTGTCTTTACGCAGGGGGACCGACGGTGTCATGGCTGCAGCCGCTGAAAGCATGAAGGTGGAGGCTGGAGGAGAGGAGGACAAACTGCAGACCCTCAAAGGTCAGATTATAATCAAGTTATTATTATCAATTAAAATAAAACTGCGTGTTGGGCTTCATGACGTCACCATTCCTCTCTGACGTCACGGTCTGTTGGTCAACAGTCCTGCTTCAGGGTTACAGAATCTACTTTACTGTCCATCTGTCAGTGTGTGTGTACAGACAGAGAGGCTGTCTCCTACAGTCACAATACAAATACATACAACATATGTATATACACACACACCTGTATACCCACAGATTATACATAATCAACATAGACACATGTATACATATGCACACATTAAGTAACTAAAAAACACAACAGTCAATATATACAAAGTAAAGTGTGTGTGGGTGACACGTTTTAATATCAGTAATAAAGAATATCTTTGCAGCAGGTTGTTACTGCACTAGTTGTCAATTAAATGTATTGTAAGCGTCTGTGTGTGTGTATATATATATATATATATATATATATATTTGTATATATTGTTTGTGGGGGGGTGGTAGCGCTTAATGCAGCATTCTGCACTTAAAGGTGGGTTAGGTAATTTTGGAGAAACCAGAGGCCTGTACTACGAAGCCGGTTCAACCTAACCTGGATGTGTTTGAGTTAGCCGGTTGGCCTAATCCAAAACATACGCGCTCTCGCTAAGCGGTCCTACGACGCGGGTTATCAAGTGGATCGTCAAGCCAGCCGTGTCCTATCTAGCTAGGTGTTCACATGAGAGGGGTGGTATCTGGAGCATTCGACCAATCACAGACAGGGAGAAGCGTACTGACAGCGCAGCGTCATACTTCCTGAATGAAAAGTCAACTATAATATTAGACATATGAAGAAGTTAAACTTTAAACATGACTTAAACACTTGATCCAGGATCAAAGCCACAGAGCTGCACCTGCAAGGTGAATACAGCTGGTAACAGAACAAGTGTTTGAATGCGTACATTAACAGGTTTATGATATCACTGCCCGTCTAAGACACCATCTGACTTTCATTACATTTGACTCGAGTGTTTCCTCAACTTAATGTGTTGCTTCAAAGAATCCTTCTGCATCCAGTCTGTGACTCTGTGAGTGTTGCACGGCCAGATACGGCTCAGCTGACTCAGATCAGGAGATATATGATACATTATGAAGTGATATGCCGCGGACTGTACTTAATGTTACTCTGATCCGGTTACTGATGTTGTGGCAGATATTTCAGTAAGCTTTCTTAACGCTAATGTTATAATAGTCAGATTGCTCTGAAGATGGAGGTGATATTCTATTCATGTTCACGTTCACACAGTCAGTGATTGTTGCCGGCCGTCTTTCCTGCAACGGCAGCTTTTCTGTATTTCCTTTCTCCTGTAATATGACTTGATCGCTTTAAACTCCGCACACTGAGCTCTGATTGGTCAGCAGGCGGTGCTTTCACTGAGTTGAGCTCTTAGCCTGCAACCTAACCTGCTCCGGAGCAGGTTAGCCACTCAGCATCAGTTACCATGGAGATCTAGCCTGCTAAAAAGAGAACCAGCTTCGTAGGACCGGAAACCCAGAGTTACCTGAAGTTAGCCGCTAAGAGAACATCCGGCTTCGTAGTACAGGCCTCAGCTCGAGTGCGCTAGAATTTGAAAATACACAACCGGAACAAATCTGCCCCTTCCTCACAGAGCCCCTCCTCCAACACACGAACGCACACATGACCAATGAGGGCACGAGATAAGTTTGTGCACAGATGGAAGGCTGACAGGCAGGTAGGCCATCCAGTTACTTTAGCCGGCTCAGATGATTGGTCGAGCTTTTTACAGAACCACGGCTTCAAAGCACTTCAGATATTCATTGCTATCGGGATGTTAAGAGCATTCCATGGAATATAACAACAAGTGCATCTCGAGCCGCTTTCTCAAACTGACCTACCCCATCTTTAATTACATGTTTCTGGTATCAGGTACTCCACTACTTATTTTTTGGATGACTTTTTACTTTGACTTCTTACACTTTGAACTCAAATACCTGTACTTTCTACTTCTTACATGTTGAACACAAATACCTGTACTTTCTACTTCTTACATGTTGAACCCAAATACCTGTACTTTCTACTTCTCACATGTTGAACCCAAATACCTGTACTTTCTACTTCTTACATGTTGAACCCAAATACCTGTACTTTCTACTTCTTACATGTTGAACACAAATACCTGTACTTTCTACTTCTTACACTTTGAACTCAAATACCTGTACTTTCTACTTCTTACATGTTGAACCCAAATACCTGTACTTTCTACTTCTTACATGTTGAACTCAAATACCTGTACTTTCTACTTCTTACATGTTGAACCCAAATACCTGTACTTTCTACTTCTTACATGTTGAACTCAAATACCTGTACTTTCTACTTCTCACATGTTGAACCCAAATACCTGTACTTTCTACTTCTTACATGTTGAACTCAAATACCTGTACTTTCTACTTCTCACATGTTGAACCCAAATACCTGTACTTTCTACTTCTTACATGTTGAACTCAAATACCTGTACTTTCTACTTCTTACATGTTGAACCCAAATACCTGTACTTTCTACTTCTTACATGTTGAACCCAAATACCTGTACTTTCTACTTCTTACATGTTGAACACAAATACCTGTACTTTCTACTTCTTACATGTTGAACCCAAATACCTGTACTTTCTACTTCTTACATGTTGAACCCAAATACCTGTACTTTCTACTTCTTACATGTTGAACCCAAATACCTGTACTTTCTACTTCTCACATGTTGAACTCAAATACCTGTACTTTCTACTTCTCTCATGTTGAACTCAAATACCTGTACTTTCTACTTCTCACATGTTGAACTCAAATACCTGTACTTTCTACTTCTCTCATGTTGAACTCAAATACCTGTACTTTCTACTTCTTACATGTTGAACACAAATACCTGTACTTTCTACTTCTTACATGTTGAACACAAATACCTGTACTTTCTACTTCTTACATGTTGAACTCAAATACCTGTACTTTCTACTTCTTACATGTTGAACTCAAATACCTGTACTTTCTACTTCTTACATGTTGAACCCAAATACCTGTACTTTCTACTTCTTACATGTTGAACACAAATACCTGAACTTTCTACTTCTTACATGTTGAACCCAAATACCTGTACTTTCTACTTCTCTCATGTTGAACTCAAATACCTGTACTTTCTACTTCTCACATGTTGAACACAAATACCTGTACTTTCTACTTCTTACATGTTGAACTCAAATACCTGTACTTTCTACTTCTTACATGTTGAACTCAAATACCTGTACTTTCTACTTCTTACATGTTGAACCCAAATACCTGTACTTTCTACTTCTTACATGTTGAACCCAAATACCTGTACTTTCTACTTCTTACATGTTGAACTCAAATACCTGTACTTTCTACTTCTTACATGTTGAACCCAAATACCTGTACTTTCTACTTCTTACATGTTGAACTCAAATACCTGTACTTTCTACTTCTTACATGTTGAACCCAAATACCTGTACTTTCTACTTCTTACATGTTGAACTCAAATACCTGAACTTTCTACTTCTCTCATGTTGAACTCAAATACCTGTACTTTCTACTTCTTACATGTTGAACCCAAATACCTGTACTTTCTACTTCTTACATGTTGAACTCAAATACCTGAACTTTCTACTTCTCTCATGTTGAACTCAAATACCTGTACTTTCTACTTCTCACATGTTGAACTCAAATACCTGTACTTTCTACTTCTTACATGTTGAACTCAAATACCTGTACTTTCTACTTCTTACATGTTGAACTCAAATACCTGTACTTTCTACTTCTTACATGTTGAACCCAAATACCTGTACTTTCTACTTCTCACATGTTGAACTCAAATACCTGTACTTTCTACTTCTTACATGTTGAACCCAAATACCTGTACTTTCTACTTCTCACATGTTGAACTCAAATACCTGTACTTTCTACTTCTTACATGTTGAACCCAAATACCTGTACTTTCTACTTCTTACATGTTGAACTCAAATACCTGTACTTTCTACTTCTTACATGTTGAACCCAAATACCTGTACTTTCTACTTCTTACATGTTGAACCCAAATACCTGTACTTTCTACTTCTTACATGTTGAACCCAAATACCTGTACTTTCTACTTCTTACATGTTGAACCCAAATACCTGTACTTTCTACTTCTTACATGTTGAACCCAAATACCTGAACTTTCTACTTCTCTCATGTTGAACACAAATACCTGTACTTTCTACTTCTTACATGTTGAACCCAAATACCTGTACTTTCTACTTCTTACATGTTGAACTCAAATACCTGTACTTTCTACTTCTTACATGTTGAACCCAAATACCTGAACTTCTACTTCTCTCATGTTGAACACAAATACCTGTACTTTCTACTTCTTACATGTTGAACCCAAATACCTGTACTTTTCTACTTCTTACATGTTGAAACACAAATACCTGTACTTTCTACTTCTTACATGTTGAACCCAAATACCTGTACTTTCTACTTCTTACATGTTGAACCCAAATACCTGTAACTTTCTACTTCTTACATGTTGAACTCAAATACCTGTACTTTCTACTTCTTACATGTTGAACCCAAATACCTGAACTTTCTACTTCTCTCATGTTGAACCCAAATACCTGTACTTTCTACTTCTTACATGTTGAACTCAAATACCTGTACTTTCTACTTCTTACATGTTGAACCCAAATACCTGAACTTTCTACTTCTCTCATGTTGAACCCAAATACCTGTACTTTCTACTTCTTACATGTTGAACCCAAATACCTGTACTTTCTACTTCTTACATGTTGAAACACAAATACCTGTACTTTCTACTTCTTACATGTTGAAACCCAAATACCTGTACTTTCCTACTTCTTACATGTTGAACCCAAATACCTGTACTTTCTACTTCTTACATGTTGAACCACAATACCTGTACCTTTCTACTTCTTACATGTTGAAACACAAATACCTGTACTTTCTACTTCTCACATGTTGAAACTCCAAATACCTGTACTTTCTACTTCGTACATGTTGAAACCCAAATACCTGTACTTTCTACTTCTTACATGTTGAACACAAATACCTGTACTTCTACTTCTTACATGTTGAACCTCAAATACCTGTACTTCTACTTCGTACATGTTGAACCCAAATACCTGTACTTTCCTACTTCTTACATGTTGAACCCAAATACCTGTACTTTCTACTTCTCTCATTTCCCAAACAGCTGGTTCCTTTAGTCTGAATGTGTGTTTGGTGGCGTGATCATTATTCTTTAGAGTCATTGCGTGCCTATTGATTTGAACACGATCCGTGTATCCATCATTTCCTGGTCTCTCTAAAGAAGAGGGACCAATGGAAACGTTGTCATGTTGCCGTTGTTCAGCATGGAAACATTCATTAGCTAACAATGACATTATTGTTCTAATATAAAGGGAGGTCAGGTACTCTTTAAAACAGCTGCTAGTTATGGTACTTTCTACTGAAGTACACTTCAAAGCCTCTTTACTTTGACTTGAGTAAAGAAGTTTAGTCAGTACTTCTACTTTCACCAGAGTACTTTTAAACACGAGTATATGTACTTCTACTTGAGTACAGGATGTGTGTACTTGTACTTGAGTACAGGATGTGTGTACTTCTACTTGAGTACAGGATGTGTGTACTTCTCCTTGAGCACAGGATGTGTGTACTTGTACTTGAGTACAGGATGTGTGTACTTCTACTTGAGTACAGGATGTGTGTACTTCTACTTGAGTACAGGATGTGTGTACTTCTCCTTGAGTAAAGGATGTGTGTACTTCTACTTGAGTACAGGATGTGTGTACTTGTACTTGAGTACAGGATGTGTGTACTTCTACTTGAGTACAGGATGTGTGTACTTCTCCTTGAGCACAGGATGTGTGTACTTGTACTTGAGTACAGGATGTGTGTACTTCTACTTGAGTACAGGATGTGTGTATTCTACTTGAGTACAGGATGTGTGTACTTCTCCTTGAGTAAAGGATGTGTGTACTTCTACTTGAGTACAGGATGTGTGTACCTTTGTTTAGTTGAGTCTGTGTCCCCTGACTCTTCCTGTCCTGCATGTTGTTGTCCCTGCAGGAGCAGCGTTCCTCAGCTCCGTGGCGTCTGTAGGGATGCTCGCGGGGTTCGGGT
Organism: Pogonophryne albipinna; assembly: GCA_028583405.1. NCBI lineage: Eukaryota > Metazoa > Chordata > Actinopteri > Perciformes > Artedidraconidae > Pogonophryne > Pogonophryne albipinna. The sequence goes on from JAPTMU010000284.1 coordinate 222,381, forward strand.
CCACGTTAGCCCTGGCCAAGAAGAAGAGCCCCGGCTGGTTCAGTAAGGTCAGAGCTCTGATATCTCTCTCTCTGTCCCCTGTCTCTGATCTCTCTCTGTCCCCTGTCTCTGATCTCTCTCTGTCCCCTGTCTCTGATATCTCTCTCTGTCCCCTGTCTCTGATCTCTCTCTGTCCCCTGTCTCTGATCTCTCTCTGTCCCCTGACTCTGATATCTCTCTCTCTGTCCCCTGTCTCTGATCTCTCTCTGTCCCCTGTCTCTGATCTCTCTCTGTCCCCTGTCTCTGATCTCTCTCTGTCCCCTGACTGATATCTCTCTCTCTGTCCCCTGTCTCTGATCTCTCTCTGTCCCCTGTCTCTGATCTCTCTCTGTCCCCTGTCTCTGATCTCTCTCTGTCCCCTGACTGATATCTCTCTCTCTGTCCCCTGTCTCTGATCTCTCTCTGTCCCCTGACTGATATCTCTCTCTCTGTCCCCTGTCTCTGATCTCTCTCTGTCCCCTGACTGATATCTCTCTCCCTGTCTCTGATCTCTCTCTGTCCCCTGACTCTGATATCTCTATCTCTGTCCCCTGTCTCTGATATCTCTCTGTCCCCTGTCTCTGATATCTCTCTGTCCCCTGTCTCTGATATCTCTCTGTCCCCTGTCTCTGATATCTCTATGTCCCCTGTCTCTGATCTCTCTCTGTCCCCTGACTCTGATATCTCTCTGTCCCCTGTCTCTGATCTCTCTCTGTCCCCTGTCTCTGATCTCTCTCTGTCCCCTGTCTCTGATCTCTCTCTGTCCCCTGTCTCTGATCTCTCTCTGTCCCCTGTCTCTGATCTCTCTGTCCCCTGTCTCTGATCTATCTCTGTCCCCTGTCTCTGATCTCTCTATGTCCCCTGTCTCTATCTCTCTCTCTGTCCCCTGTCTCTGATCTCTCTCTGTCCCCTGTCTCTGATCTCTCTGTCCCCTGTCTCTGATCTATCTCTGTCCCCTGTCTCTGATCTATCTCTGTCCCCTGTCTCTGATCTCTCTCTGTCCCCTGTCTCTATCTCTCTCTCTGTCCCCTGTCTCTGATCTCTCTCTGTCCCCTCTCTCTGATCTCTCTGTCCCCTGTCTCTGATCTCTCTCTGTCCCCTGTTTCTATCTCTCTCTCTGTCCCCTGTCTCTGATATCTCTCTCTCTGTCCCCTGTCTCTGATCTCTCTCTGTCCCCTGTCTCTGATATCTCTCTGTCCCCTGTCTCTGATCTCTCTGTCCCTGATCTCTCTGTCCCCTGTCTCTGATCTCTCTCTGTCCCCTGTCTCTGATATCTCTCTCTGTCCCCTGTCTCTATCTCTCTCTCTGTCCCCTGTCTCTGATATCTCTCTCTCTGTCCCCTGTCTCTGATCTCTCTCTGTCCCCTGTCTCTGATATCTCTCTGTCCCCTGTCTCTGATCTCTCTCTGTCTCTGATCTCTCTCTGTCCCCTGTCTCTGATCTCTCTCTGTCCCCTGTCTCTGATATCTATCTGTCCCCTGTCTCTGATCTCTCTCTGTCTCCTGACTCTGATATCTCTCTGTCCCCTGTCTCTGATCTCTCTCTGTCCCTGATCTCTCTGTCCCCTGTCTCTGATCTCTCTCTGTCCCCTGTCTCTGATATCTCTCTGTCCCCTGTCTCTGATCTCTCTCTGTCCCCTGTCTCTGATATATCTCTCTCTCTGACGGTGCGTTCACTGACCCTCTCTCTCCCTGACGGTGCGTTCACTGACCCTCTCTCTCTCTCTATCCCTGACGGTGCATTCACTGACCCTCTCTCTCTCCCTGACGGTGCGTTCACTGACCCTCTCTCTCTCTCTCTCTCTCTCTCTCTCTGACGGTGCATTCACCGACCCTCTCTCTCTCCTGACGGTGCGTTCACTGACCCTCTCTCTTCTCTCCCTGACGGTGCATTCACCGACCCTCTCTCTCTCCCTGACGGTGCGTTCACTGACCCTCTCTCTCTCTCTCTCTCTCTCTCCCTGACGGTGCATTCACTGACCCTCTCTCTCTCCCTGACGGTGCGTTCACTGACCCTCTCTCTCTCTCTCTCTCTCTCTCTCCCTGACGGTGCATTCACTGACCCTCTCTCTCTCCCTGACGGTGCGTTCACTGACCCTCTCTCTCTCTCTCTCTCTCTCTCCCTGACGGTGCATTCACCGACCCTCTCTCTCTCCCTGACGGTGCGTTCACTGACCCTCTCTCTCTCTCTCTCTCCCTGACGGTGCATTCACTGACCCTCTCTCTCTCCCTGACGGTGCGTTCACTGACCCTCTCTCTCTCCCTGACGGTGCATTCACTGACCCTCTCTCTGGTCCTCTGCAGGGCGTCTCAGTGACGGCGGTGGCCCCAGAGAGCGGAGCCTCGTTGGCCCTCAGAGCTCTGGGCTGGGGGTCTCTTTACGCCTGGGGGGGGGTCGGCCTGCTCTGCTTCACGGTGTGGAAAATACTGGGAGTCCATAGCGTACGTATCTCTGATTTAAAGGTCATGCAAAATGCACTTTCTGATGTCTTCTCTACATCAACATGTGTCCCCGGTGTGTGTCCCCCGTGTGTCCCCCATGTGTCCTCGGTGTGTCCCCCGTGTGTCCCCGGTGTGTCCCCGGTGTGTCAGGAGACTCTCAAAGTGTCAGAAACAAACCCCTCTCTCTTCTCCTCCGTACCCTCATCTCTAAAAACGGGGAACAACGGAGCTGATCCAGATTTGCTGCGTCATGACGGCATTACTAAATGTGGGCGGGCTTTAGACCCACGAGCCAATCAGAAACGTTGCTGTCAGAAACAATGAGGCGTGTTCTGGAAGTAACATGGTCTGTGTTTACATTAGCTGCAGCATTCTCTTTAAAGCTACAGACCCAGAGACATGTCCTTAGTAACAGCTGGAAGAGAGGGGGGGGGGCTACAATGATCTGTTTGGGGTTTGGAGCAGGACACTTCAGAGACATGTCCTTAGTAACAGCTGGAAGAGAGGGGGGGGGGCTACAATGATCTGTTTGGGGTTTGGAGCAGGACACTTCAGAGACATGTCCTTAGTAACAGCTGGAAGAGAGGGTGGGGGCTACAATGATCTGTTTGGGGTTTGGAGCAGGACACTTCAGAGACATGTCCTTAGTAACAGCTGGAAGAGAGGGGGGGGGGCTACAATGATCTGTTTGGGGTTTGGAGCAGGACACTTCAGAGACATGTCCTTAGTAACAGCTGGGAGAGAGGGGGGGGGGCTACAATGATCTGTTTGGGGTTTGGAGCAGGACACTTCAGAGACATGTCCTTAGAACAGCTGGAAGAGGGGGGGGGGGCTACAATGATCTGTTTGGGGTTTGGAGCAGGACACTTCAGAGACATGTCCTTAGTAACAGCTGGAAGAGAGGGGGGGGCTACAATGACCTGTTTTGGGGTTTGGAGCAGGACACTTCAGAGACATGTCCTTAGTAACAGCTGGAAGAGAGGGGGGGCTACAATGACCTGTTTGGGGTTTGGAGTCAGGACACTTCAGAGCATGTCCTTAGTAACAGCTGGGAGAGAGGGGGGGGGCTACAATGACCTGTTTGGGGTTTGGAGCAGGACACTTCAGAGTCATGTCCTTAGTAACAGCTGGGAGAGAGGGGGGGGGCTACAATGATCTGTTTGGGGTTTGGAGCAGGACACTTCAGAGACATGTCCTTAGTAACAGCTGGAAGAGAGGGGGGGGCTACAATGACCTGTTTGGGGTTTGGAGCAGGACACTTCATGTTTTTGATATAGACCTGTAATAAATGCCTAAAGACAGTATAATAGGAGACCTTTTAATAATGATGATTTTAACACAGGTATGTCCCTCACCGCTCTTCTTCCTCTTCTTCCTGCAGATGTCAGAGTTCAGGCTGAAGATGCAGTCCTTCGTCCCGGCCGTCCCAAAACAACCCGAAACCGAACCTGTGGACTGGAGCGCCATCTTCAAG
>JAPTMU010000284.1:227459-254317 GCA_028583405.1 Pogonophryne albipinna
TGAAGTGTCCTGCTCCAAACCCCAAACAGATCATTGTAGCCCCCCCCCCTCTCTCCCAGCTGTTACTAAGGACATGTCTCTGAAGTGTCCTGCTCCAAACCCCAAACAGATCATTGTAGCCCCCCCCCCTCTCTCCCAGCTGTTACTAAGGACATGTCTCTGAAGTGTCCTGCTCCAAACCCCAAACAGATCATTGTAGCCCCCCCCCCTCTCTCCCAGCTGTTACTAAGGACATGTCTCTGAAGTGTCCTGCTCCAAACCCCAAACAGATCATTGTAGCCCCCCCCCTCTCTCCCAGCTGTTACTAAGGACATGTCCTCTGAAGTGTCCTGCTCCAAACCCCAAACAGATCATTGTAGCCCCCCCCCCTCTCTTCCAGCTGTTACTAAAGACATGACTCTGGGTCTGTAGCTTTAAAGAGAATGCTGCATGCTAATGTGAACACAGACCATGTTACTTCCAGAACACGCCTCATTGTTTCTGACAGCAACGTTTCTGATTGGCTCGTGGGTCTAAAGCCCGCCCACATTTTAGTAATGCCGTCATGACGCAGCAAATCTGGATCAGCTCCGTTGTTCCCCGTTTTTAGAGATGAGGGTACGGAGGAGAAGAGAGAGGGGTTTGTTTCTGACACTTTGAGAGTCTCCTGACACACCGGGGACACACCGGGGACACACCGAGGACACATGGGGGACACACACCGGGGACACATGTTGATGTAGAGAAGACATCAGAAAGTGCATTTTGCATGACCTTTAAATCAGAGATACGTACGCTATGGACTCCCAGTATTTTCCACACCGTGAAGCAGAGCAGGCCGACCCCCCCCCAGGCGTAAAGAGACCCCCAGCCCAGAGCTCTGAGGGCCAACGAGGCTCCGCTCTCTGGGGCCACCGCCGTCACTGAGACGCCCTGCAGAGGACCAGAGAGAGGGTCAGTGAATGCACCGTCAGGGAGAGAGAGAGGGTCAGTGAATGCACCGTCAGGGAGAGAGAGAGGGTCAGTGAACGCACCGTCAGGGAGAGAGAGAGGGTCAGTGAATGCACCGTCAGGGAGAGAGAGAGAGAGAGGGTCAGTGAACGCACCGTCAGGGAGAGAGAGAGGGTCGGTGAATGCACCGTCAGGGAGAGAGAGAGAGAGAGAGAGAGAGAGGGTCAGTGAACGCACCGTCAGGGAGAGAGAGAGGGTCAGTGAATGCACCGTCAGGGAGAGAGAGAGAGAGAGAGAGAGAGAGGGTCAGTGAACGCACCGTCAGGGAGAGAGAGAGGGTCAGTGAATGCACCGTCAGGGAGAGAGAGAGAGAGAGAGAGAGAGAGAGAGAGGGTCAGTGAACGCACCGTCAGGGAGAGAGAGAGGGTCGGTGAATGCACCGTCAGGGAGAGAGCGAGAGAGAGAGAGAGAGGGTCAGTGAACGCACCGTCAGGGAGAGAGAGAGGGTCGGTGAATGCACCGTCAGGGAGAGAGAGAGAGAGAGAGAGAGAGAGAGGGTCAGTGAACGCACCGTCAGGGAGAGAGAGAGGGTCAGTGAATGCACCGTCAGGGAGAGAGAGAGAGAGAGGGTCAGTGAACGCACCGTCAGGGAGAGAGAGGGTCAGTGAACGCACCGTCAGGGAGAGAGAGATATATCAGAGACAGGGGACAGAGAGAGATCAGAGACAGGGGACAGAGAGATATCAGAGACAGGGGACAGAGAGAGATCAGAGACAGGGGACAGAGAGATCAGGGACAGAGAGAGATCAGAGACAGGGGACAGAGAGATATCAGAGTCAGGAGACAGAGAGAGATCAGAGACAGGGGACAGAGAGATATCAGAGACAGGGGACAGAGAGAGATCAGAGACAGGGGACAGAGAGAGATCAGAGACAGAGAGAGATCAGAGACAGGGGACAGAGAGATATCAGAGACAGGGGACAGAGAGAGATCAGAGACAGGGGACAGAGAGAGAGATATCAGAGACAGGGGACAGAGAGAGAGATAGAGACAGGGGACAGAGAGAGAGATAAGAGACAGGGGACAGAGAGAGATATCAGAGACAGGGGACAGAGAGAGATCAGAGACAGGGGACAGAGAGATCAGGGACAGAGAGAGATCAGAGACAGGGGACAGAGAGATATCAGAGACAGGGGACAGAGAGAGATCAGAGACAGGGGACAGAGAGAGAGATATCAGAGACAGGGGACAGAGAGAGAGACAGGGGACAGAGAGAGATATCAGAGACAGGGGACAGAGAGAGATCAGAGACAGGGGACAGAGAGATCAGAGAGAGGGGACAGAGAGAGATCAGAGACAGGGGACAGAGAGAGAGATAGAGACAGGGGACATAGAGAGATCAGAGACAGGGGACATAGAGAGATCAGAGACAGGGGACAGAGAGATCAGAGACAGGGGACAGAGAGAGATCAGAGACAGGGGACAGAGAGAGAGATAGAGACAGGGGACATAGAGAGATCAGAGACAGGGGACAGAGATAGATCAGAGACAGGGGACAGAGAGATCAGAGACAGGGGACAGAGAGAGATCAGAGACAGGGGACAGAGAGAGATCAGAGACAGGGGACAGAGAGAGATCAGAGACAGGGGACAGAGAGAGATCAGAGACAGGGGACAGAGAGAGATCAGAGACAGGGGACAGAGAGAGATCAGAGACAGGGGACAGAGAGATATCAGAGTCAGGGGACAGAGAGAGATCAGAGACAGGGGACATAGAGATATCAGAGACAGGGGACAGAGAGATATCAGAGACAGGGGACAGAGATAGAGATATCAGAGTCAGGGGACAGAGAGAGATCAGAGACAGGGAGAGAGATATCAGTCAGGGGACAGAGAGAGATCAGAGACAGGGGACAGAGAGAGAGATATCAGTCAGGGGACAGAGAGAGATCAGAGACAGGGGACAGAGAGAGAGATATCAGTCAGGGGACAGAGAGAGATCAGAGACAGGGGACAGAGAGAGATCAGAGACAGGGGACAGAGAGAGATCAGAGACAGGGGACAGAGAGAGATCAGAGACAGGGGACAGAGAGAGATCAGAGACAGGGGACAGAGAGAGAGATATCAGTCAGGGGACAGAGAGAGATCAGAGACAGGGGACAGAGAGAGATCAGAGACAGGGGACAGAGAGAGATCAGAGACAGGGGACAGAGAGAGAGATATCAGAGTCAGGGGACAGAGAGAGATCAGAGACAGGGGACAGAGAGAGATCAGAGACAGGGGACAGAGAGAGATATCAGAGACAGGGGACAGAGAGAGATCAGAGACAGGGGACAGAGAGAGATCAGAGACAGGGGACAGAGAGAGAGATATCAGAGCTCTGACCTTACTGAACCAGCCGGGGCTCTTCTTCTTGGCCAGGGCTAACGTGGACCCGAACCCCGCGAGCATCCCTACAGACGCCACGGAGCTGAGGAACGCTGCTCCTGCAGGGACAACAACATGCAGGACAGGAAGAGTCAGGGGACACAGACTCAACTAAACAAAGGTACACACATCCTGTACTCAAGTAGAAGTACACACATCCTTTACTCAAGGAGAAGTACACACATCCTGTACTCAAGGAGAAGTACACACATCCTGTACTCAAGTAGAAGTACACACATCCTGTGCTCAAGTAGAAGTACACACATCCTGTGCTCAAGGAGAAGTACACACATCCTGTGCTCAAGGAGAAGTACACACATCCTGTACTCAAGTAGAAGTACACACATCCTGTACTCAAGTACAAGTACACACATCCTGTACTCAAGTAGAAGTACATATACTCGTGTTTAAAAGTACTCTGGTGAAAGTAGAAGTACTGACTAAACTTCTTTACTCAAGTCAAAGTAAAGAGGCTTTGAAGTGTACTTCAGTAAAAAGTACCCATAACTAGCAGCTGCTTTAAAGAGTACCTGACCTCCCTTTATATTAATAGAACAATAATGTCATTGTTAGCTAATGAATGTTTCCATGCTGAACAACGGCAACATGACAACGTTTCCATTGGTCCCTCTTCTTTAGAGAAGACCAGGAAATGATGGATACACGGATCGTGTTCAAATCAATAGGCACGCAATGACTCTAAAGAATAATGATCACGCCACCAAACACACATTCAGACTAAAGGAACCAGCTGTTTGGAAAATGAGAGAAGTAGAAAGTACAGGTATTTGGGTTCAACATGTAAGAAGTAAAAAGTACAGGTATTTGGGTTCAACATGTAAGAAGTAGAAAGTACAGGTATTTGGGTTCAACATGTAAGAAGTAGAAAGTACAGGTATTTGGGTTCAACATGTAAGAAGTAGAAAGTACAGGTATTTGAGTTCAACATGTAAGAAGTAGAAAGTACAGGTATTTGGGTTCAACATGTAAGAAGTAGAAAGTACAGGTATTTGAGTTCAACATGAGAGAAGTAGAAAGTACAGGTATTTGGGTTCAACATGTGAGAAGTAGAAAGTACAGGTATTTGGGTTCAACATGTAAGAAGTAGAAAGTACAGGTATTTGGGTTCAACATGTAAGAAGTAGAAAGTACAGGTATTTGAGTTCAACATGAGAGAAGTAGAAAGTACAGGTATTTGGGTTCAACATGTAAGAAGTAGAAAGTACAGGTATTTGGGTTCAACATGTAAGAAGTAGAAAGTACAGGTATTTGGGTTCAACATGTAAGAAGTAGAAAGTACAGGTATTTGGGTTCAACATGTGAGAAGTAGAAAGTACAGGTATTTGGGTTCAACATGTGAGAAGTAGAAAGTACAGGTATTTGGGTTCAACATGTGAGAAGTAGAAAGTACAGGTATTTGAGTTCAACATGTAAGAAGTAGAAAGTACAGGTATTTGGTTCAACATGTAAGAAGTAGAAAGTACAGGTATTTGGGTTCAACATGTGAGAAGTAGAAAGTACAGGTATTTGGTTCAACATGTAAGAAGTAGAAAGTACAGGTATTTGTGTTCAACATGTAAGAAGTAGAAAGTACAGGTATTTGGGTTCAACATGTAAGAAGTAGAAAGTACAGGTATTTGGGTTCAACATGTAAGAAGTAGAAAGTACAGGTATTTGTGTTCAACATGTAAGAAGTAGAAAGTACAGGTATTTGGGTTCAACATGTAAGAAGTAGAAAGTACAGGTATTTGGGTTCAACATGTGAGAAGTAGAAAGTACAGGTATTTGGGTTCAACATGTGAGAAGTAGAAAGTACAGGTATTTGGGTTCAACATGTGAGAAGTAGAAAGTACAGGTATTTGAGGTTCAACATGTAAGAAGTAGAAAGTACAGGTATTTGGGTTCAACATGTAAGAAGTAGAAAGTACAGGTATTTGGGTTCAACATGTAGAGAAGTAGAAAGTACAGGTATTTGGGTTCAACATGTAAGAAGTAGAAAGTACAGGTATTTGAGTTCAACATGTAAGAAGTAGAAAGTACAGGTATTTGGGTTCAACATGTAAGAAGTAGAAAGTACAGGTATTTGGGTTCAACATGTAAGAAGTAGAAAGTACAGGTATTTGAGTTCAACATGTAAGAAGTAGAAAGTACAGGTATTTGGGTTCAACATGTAAGAAGTAGAAAGTACAGGTATTTGGGTTCAACATGTAAGAAGTAGAAAGTACAGGTATTTGGGTTCAACATGTAAGAAGTAGAAAGTACAGGTATTTGAGTTCAACATGTAAGAAGTAGAAAGTACAGGTATTTGGGTTCAACATGTAAGAAGTAGAAAGTACAGGTATTTGGGTTCAACATGTAAGAAGTAGAAAGTACAGGTATTTGAGTTCAACATGTAAGAAGTAGAAAGTACAGGTATTTGGGTTCAACATGTAAGAAGTAGAAAGTACAGGTATTTGGGTTCAACATGTAAGAAGTAGAAAGTACAGGTATTTGAGTTCAACATGTAAGAAGTAGAAAGTACAGGTATTTGGGTTCAACATGTAAGAAGTAGAAAGTACAGGTATTTGGGTTCAACATGTAAGAAGTAGAAAGTACAGGTATTTGAGTTCAACATGTAAGAAGTAGAAAGTACAGGTATTTGAGTTCAACATGTAAGAAGTAGAAAGTACAGGTATTTGAGTTCAACATGTAAGAAGTAGAAAGTACAGGTATTTGAGTTCAACATGTAAGAAGTAGAAAGTACAGGTATTTGAGTTCAACATGTAAGAAGTAGAAAGTACAGGTATTTGGGTTCAACATGTAAGAAGTAGAAAGTACAGGTATTTGGTTCAACATGTAAGAAGTAGAAAGTACAGGTATTTGAGTTCAACATGTAAGAAGTAGAAAGTACAGGTATTTGAGTTCAACATGTAAGAAGTAGAAAGTACAGGTATTTGTGTTCAACATGTAAGAAGTAGAAAGTACAGGTATTTGGGTTCAACATGTAAGAAGTAGAAAGTACAGGTATTTGAGTTCAACATGTAAGAAGTAGAAAGTACAGGTATTTGGGTTCAACATGTAAGAAGTAGAAAGTACAGGTATTTGAGTTCAACATGTAAGAAGTAGAAAGTACAGGTATTTGGTTCAACATGTAAGAAGTAGAAAGTACAGGTATTTGAGTTCAACATGTAAGAAGTAGAAAGTACAGGTATTTGAGTTCAACATGTAAGAAGTAGAAAGTACAGGTATTTGGGTTCAACATGTAAGAAGTAGAAAGTACAGGTATTTGAGTTCAACATGTAAGAAGTAGAAAGTACAGGTATTTGGGTTCAACATGTAAGAAGTAGAAAGTACAGGTATTTGGGTTCAACATGTAAGAAGTAGAAAGTACAGGTATTTGGTTCAACATGTAAGAAGTAGAAAGTACAGGTATTTGGGTTCAACATGTAAGAAGTAGAAAGTACAGGTATTTGAGTTCAACATGTAAGAAGTAGAAAGTACAGGTATTTGGGTTCAACATGTAAGAAGTAGAAAGTACAGGTATTTGAGTTCAACATGTAAGAAGTAGAAAGTACAGGTATTTGTGTTCAACATGTAAGAAGTAGAAAGTACAGGTATTTGAGTTCAACATGTAGAGAAGTAGAAAGTACAGGTATTTGAGGTTCAACATGTAAGAAGTAGAAAGTACAGGTATTTGAGTTCAACATGTAGAGAAGTAGAAAGTACAGGTATTTGGGTTCAACATGTAAGAAGTAGAAAGTACAGGTATTTGGGTTCAACATGTAAGAAGTAGAAAGTACAGGTATTTGGGTTCAACATGTAAGAAGTAGAAAGTACAGGTATTTGGGTTCAACATGTAAGAAGTAGAAAGTACAGGTATTTGAGTTCAACATGTAAGAAGTAGAAAGTACAGGTATTTGGGTTCAACATGTAAGAAGTAGAAAGTACAGGTATTTGGGTTCAACATGTAAGAAGTAGAAAGTACAGGTATTTGGGTTCAACATGTGAGAAGTAGAAAGTACAGGTATTTGGGTTCAACATGTAAGAAGTAGAAAGTACAGGTATTTGAGTTCAACATGTAGAGAAGTAGAAAGTACAGGTATTTGGGTTCAACATGTAAGAAGTAGAAAGTACAGGTATTTGAGTTCAACATGTAAGAAGTAGAAAGTACAGGTATTTGGGTTCAACATGTAAGAAGTAGAAAGTACAGGTATTTGAGTTCAACATGTAAGAAGTAGAAAGTACAGGTATTTGGGTTCAACATGTAAGAAGTAGAAAGTACAGGTATTTGTGTTCAACATGTAAGAAGTAGAAAGTACAGGTATTTGGGTTCAACATGTAAGAAGTAGAAAGTACAGGTATTTGGGTTCAACATGTAAGAAGTAGAAAGTACAGGTATTTGGGTTCAACATGTAAGAAGTAGAAAGTACAGGTATTTGTGTTCAACATGTAAGAAGTAGAAAGTACAGGTATTTGAGTTCAACATGTAAGAAGTAGAAAGTACAGGTATTTGAGTTCAAAGTGTAAGAAGTCAAAGTAAAAAGTCATCCAAAAAATAAGTAGTGGAGTACCTGATACCAGAAACATGTAATTAAAGATGGGGTAGGTCAGTTTGAGAAAGCGGCTCGAGATGCACTTGTTGTTATATTCCATGGAATGCTCTTAACATCCCGATAGCAATGAATATCTGAAGTGCTTTGAAGCCGTGGTTCTGTAAAAAGCTCGACCAATCATCTGAGCCGGCTAAAGTAACTGGATGGCCTACCTGCCTGTCAGCCTTCCATCGGGGCACAAACTTATCTCGTGCCCTCATTGGTCATGTGTGCGTTCGTGTGTTGGAGGAGGGGCTCTGTGAGGAAGGGGCAGATTTGTTCCGGTTGTGTATTTTCAAATTCTAGCGCACTCGAGCTGAGGCCTGTACTACGAAGCCGGATGTTCCCTTAGCGGCTAACTTCAGGGTAACTCTGGGTTTCCGGTCCTACGAAGCTGGTTCTCTTCTTAGCGGCTAGATCTCCATGGTAACTGATGCTGAGTGGCTAACCTGCTCCGGAGCAGGTTAGGTTGCAGACTAAGAGCTCAACTCAGTGAAAGCACCGCCTGCTGACCAATCAGAGCTCAGTGTGCGGAGTTTAAAGCGATCAAGTCATATTACAGGAGAAAGGAAATACAGAAAAGCTGCCGTTGCAGGAAAGACGGCCGGCAACAATCACCGACTGTGTGAACGTGAACATGAATAGAATATCACCTCCATCTTCAGAGCAATCTGACTATTATAACATTAGCGTTAAGAAAGCTTACTGAAATATCTGCCACAACATCAGTAACCGGATCAGAGTAACATTAAGTACAGTCCGCGGCATATCACTTCATAATGTATCATATATCTCCTGATCTGAGTCAGCTGAGCCGTATCTGGCCGTGCAACACTCACAGAGTCACAGACTGGATGCAGAAGGATTCTTTGAAGCAACACATTAAGTTGAGGAAACACTCGAGTCAAATGTAATGAAAGTCAGATGGTGTCTTAGACGGGCAGTGATATCATAAACCTGTTAACGCATTCAAACACTTGTTCTGTTACCAGCTGTATTCACCTTGCAGGTGCAGCTCTGTGGCTTTGATCTTGGATCAAGTGTTTAAGTCATGTTTCAAGTTTAACTTCTTCATATGTCTAATATTATAGTTCACTTTTCATTCAGGAAGTATGACGCTGCGCTGTCAGTATGCTTCTCCATGTCTGTGATTGGTCGAATGCTCCAGATACCACCCCTTTCATGTGAACACCTAACTAGATAGGACACGGCTGGCTTGACGATCCACTTGATAACCCGCGTCGTAGGACCGCTTAGCGAGAGCGCGTTTGTTTTGGATTAGGCCAACCGGCTAACTCAAACACATCCAGGTTAGGTTGAACCAGCTTCGTAGTACAGGCCTCTGGTTTCTCCAAAATTACCTAACCCACCTTTAAGTGCAGAATGCTGCATTAAGCGCTACCACCCCCCCACAAACAATATATACAAATATATATATATATATATATATACACACACACAGACGCTTACAATACATTTAATTGACAACTAGTGCAGTAACAACCTGCTGCAAAGATATTCTTTATTACTGATATTAAAACGTGTCACCCACACACACTTTACTTTGTATATATTGACTGTTGTGTTTTTTAGTTACTTAATGTGTGCATATGTATACATGTGTCTATGTTGATTATGTATAATCTGTGGGTATACAGGTGTGTGTGTATATACATATGTTGTATGTATTTGTATTGTGACTGTAGGAGACAGCCTCTCTGTCTGTACACACACACTGACAGATGGACAGTAAAGTAGATTCTGTAACCCTGAAGCAGGACTGTTGACCAACAGACCGTGACGTCAGAGAGGAATGGTGACGTCATGAAGCCCAACACGCAGTTTCATTTTAATTGATAATAATAACTTGATTATAATCTGACCTTTGAGGGTCTGCAGTTTGTCCTCCTCTCCTCCAGCCTCCACCTTCATGCTTTCAGCGGCTGCAGCCATGACACCGTCGGTCCCCCTGCGTAAAGACACCGAGTGGAAACAAGCAGCCGTCTTCTTCTCTTTGCAGTGTTATGGTGGTTGGCAAACAGCTTTTATGTGCATTTAGCGCCACCTTCTGGACTGGAGTGTTGACCACAGAACATGGGAAGAAATCAGTGAGCTACAAGGAAGAAAAAAGAGAAATAACGCAATCAAAATAACAAAACGAAATCCTCTTCATCAACCCGGTACTTTCTAAGAACTCAGATAATACTTTAAAGTTGTCCTCCTCGCACCTCAAGAGGTTCTTAAGGTTTAACAATACTACTATCTCCACATTTCTTTACCTTTCTCTGCAGTTTTTCTCTGTACGTTTTATATCTGGCAGAGAGAGAGGGTCAGTGAACGCACCCTCAGGGAGAGAGACAGAGGGTCAGTGAACGCACCGTCAGGGAGAGACAGAGGGCCAGTGAACGCACCGTCATGTTTCCCAATGCAATGCATTGTTGTATTTCATCCTGTGCCCTGATTGCAGTCTTGGAATAGTGTTTTGCTCAGTAGTTGTCTTTCTATTGTTTTAAAACCTCCTACTTTTCCCTGTATTTTATAAAACACTCGTCCAGAAAATCAGTGCCGTCTACTAATATTAAAAGTATTATTCCACAAATATTGATGCAAATATTATTGTCCTTGTCTTAGATATCATGCAGGATATTTTTTACAGTTTTGTTAACATAATATTTGTATTTCTTTTTACTCTAAAATCGCTCTTCCAGGTTGTTTTCATCCGGGTCTCTAGGGGTCGCTCTCACCGTGACCTCATCTGCCTTCTTCTCCGTTGTTGTCTTCCCGATCAACCAATCAGAGCGCTCCATTCAGCAGTGACCTGGAAACAGTTGCTGCTAGGTCAAATTCAGTTTGGAGGAAATCCGTCACTAGCGTCTGATTTGTTGATGAAAATGGAGATTAAAGTGTTGTTTCAGAGCCCTGAGCCCTGAGCTAATCAAAGGTACAAACCTACCGATGATCAGAGACACGAATCATCGATAAATAAGTCGTTAAATGTTTATTCTTTGGTTTCCCCGGGAAATACGAGCATATGTTGCCGTGTTGTTTGCTTTAAAACAATCATGTACGTTTGATTTCTGATTCCTGAACATACAAACGATGAGACGTTGAGTTATAACTAAACGCGGTGTTTACAATTATTATTTTGGCACTAATTTGTGGCGACATTTAAGATTACAGACAATAACAACACCAGTTGGCGCCAGCGGGAAACAAACCGGAAACGCTATTTGTACGCTTCAATAACAGCCTTACGTTCAGCTCCCACACCCAGATATTAACTATACTAACAAACACATAGGAAAAACTCTTCATATCAGAAAACATAGAAATATAAGATGATTTACGTTAAAAAAAGAAGCAGAAATACAGATTTTCAACTAACAGAGAGAGAAAGAGGGACATACAGATACAAAGAGAGAGGGAGACAGAGGGACAAAGAGAGAGACAGAATGAGAGAGAGAGAGGGACAGAGAGGGAGACAGAGGGACAGAGAGAGAGAGACAGAGGGACAGAATGAGAGAGAGAGAGGGACAGAGACAGAGGGACAGAATGAGAGAGAGAGGGACAAAGAGAGAGACAGAATGAGAGAGAGAGAGGGACAGAGGGACAAAGAGAGAGACAGAATGAGAGAGAGAGAGGGACAGAGGGACAGAATGAGAGAGAGAGGGACAAAGAGAGAGACAGAATGAGAGAGAGAGAGGGACAGAGAGGGAGACAGAGGGACAGAGAGAGAGAGACAGAGGGACAGAATGAGAGAGAGAGGGACAAAGAGAGAGACAGAATGAGAGAGAGAGAGGGACAGAGAGAGGGACAGAATGAGAGAGAGAGAGGGACAAAGAGAGAGACAGAATGAGAGAGAGAGAGGGACAAAGAGAGAGAGGGACAGAATGAGAGAGAGAGAGGGACAAAGAGAGAGACAGAATGAGAGAGAGACAGAGGGACAGAATGAGAGGGAGACAGGGACAGAATGAGAGAGAGACAGAGGGACAGAGAGAGAGACAGAGGGACAGAATGAGAGAGAGAGAGACAGAATGAGAGAGAGAGGGACAAAGAGAGAGACAGAATGAGAGAGAGAGGGAGACAGAGGGACAAAGAGAGAGACAGAATGAGAGAGAGAGAGAGACAGAATGAGAGAGAGAGAGAGGGACAGAGAGAGAGAGAGGGACATACAGATACAAAGAGAGAGGAGACAGAGGGACAGAGAGAGAGTACAGAATGAGAGAGAGAGAGGGACAGAATGAGAGAGAGAGAGAGGGACAGAGAGAGAGAGAGGGACATACAGATACAAAGAGAGAGGGAGACAGAGGGACAAGAGAGAGGACAGAATGAGAGAGAGAGGGACAGAGAGGGAGACAGAATGAGAGAGAGAGAGGGACAAAGAGAGAGACAGAATGAGAGAGAGAGAGAGGGACAGTTTATAAATTCAGATTTTGAGACACAATATAGGAACAATTTAAGATGATTTGTTATCGATGAAACCATCCAACGTTATATGGAAGTAACTTAGACCATAAACTAATTACAACTAAACTAAGAGGTTTCTTGATCACAGTTCAGCTTCTGAAATGTAATATTAGCTGCTTTTGGTTTTAATGGAGTATTTTCTCTACAATGAGTACTACACAATACTTGAACATGAGTATTTTCTCTACAATGAGTACTACACAATACTTGAACATGAGTATTTTCTCTACAATGAGTACTACACAATACTTGAACATGAGTATTTTCTCTACAATGAGTACTACACAATACTTGAACATGAGTATTTTCTCTACAATGAGTACTACACAATACTTGAACATGAGTATTTTCTCTACAATGAGTACTACACAATACTTGAACATGAGTATTTTCTCTACAATGAGTACTACACAATACTTGAACATGAGTATTTTCTCTACAATGAGTACTACACAATACTTGAACATGAGTATTTTCTCTACAATGAGTACTACACAATACTTGAACATGAGTATTTTCTCTACAATGAGTACTACACAATACTTGAACATGTAGTATTTTCTCTACAATGAGTACTACACAATACTTGAACATGAGTATTTTCTCTACAATGAGTACTACACAATACTTGAACATGAGTATTTTCTCTACAATGAGTACTACACAATACTTGAACATGAGTATTTTCTCTACAATGAGTACTACACAATACTTGAACATGAGTATTTTCTCTACAATGAGTACTACACAATACTTGAACATGAGTATTTTCTCTACAATGAGTACTACACAATACTTGAACATGAGTATTTTCTCTACAATGAGTACTACACAATACTTGAACATGAGTATTTTCTCTACAATGAGTACTACACAATACTTGAACATGAGTATTTTCTCTACAATGAGTACTACACAATACTTGAACATGAGTATTTTCTCTACAATGAGTACTACACAATACTTGAACATGAGTATTTTCTCTACAATGAGTACTACACAATACTTGAACATGAGTATTTTCTCTACAATGAGTACTACACAATACTTGAACATGAGTATTTTCTCGACAATGAGTACTACACAATACTTGAACATGAGTATTTTCTCTACAATGAGTACTACACAATACTTGAACATGAGTATTTTCTCTACAATGAGTACTACACAATACTTGAACATGAGTATTTTCTCTAGAATGAGTACTACACAATACTTGAACATGAGTATTTTCTCTACAATGAGTACTACACAATACTTGAACATGAGTATTTTCTCTACAATGAGTACTACACAATACTTGAACATGAGTATTTTCTCTACAATGAGTACTACACAATACTTGAACATGAGTATTTTCTCTACAATGAGTACTACACAATACTTGAACATGAGTATTTTCTCTACAATGAGTACTACACAATACTTGAACATGAGTATTTTCTCTACAATGAGTACTACACAATACTTGAACATGAGTATTTTCTCTACAATGAGTACTACACAATACTTGAACATGAGTATTTTCTCTACAATGAGTACTACACAATACTTGAACATGAGTATTTTCTCTACAATGAGTACTACACAATACTTGAACATGAGTATTTTCTCTACAATGAGTACTACACAATACTTGAACATGAGTATTTTAACAGTGTGGTATATTATGTATAAAGTGTTTGAACAGACTTTTAACCTGGTAGTTTAACTAATAGGCTATACAGTCGTTTAAATGAAATGAAACCGGTTCATTAATGTTGTGGCAGTCTCATCACGACTTATAACTTCCTGGCAGTATTTAGAACACCGTTTAAAGGTTTTAATGATAAACTAAGTCGTGTTTGAGTCTGAATCTGAGATGTTTTGTAACATCGTTTTTCACACTGTTTTGTAACCTCGCCCAAACAAAGACGTCTGATTCCCCCGCAGCTGGCCTGCAGCACGTGATCTCTCTACTCGCCACCTGATTGGCTCCGTCACAGCGTCAGTGGAAAGAGCCAAGCGCGAGCGGCGTTCCTATTGGCCGACTGCGTTCCGGCGCCAATATTCCAATATAAAGAGGGAGCAGACAGCAGCAGCAGCCGCTCAGTCGCTCTCCTGCTTTTAACTTACACACCGTAACTTATTTCATTTTAAACCCGTCACAATGCTTTCTGCTCGCGCGCCTCTGTCCGCGAAGAAGGAGAACTCTCTCAGCAGTGAGATGAACAAGATGGCGCTGGACAAAGAAAACACGGTAAGAACTAAAAGGCAGCTTTTACCGTTAAAATGACTCTTTGTTTGGGTCGTTAAACAAAGGACCAGCGGTTTGTACTAGTGATGGCAAAATGAAGCTTTGAATGAAGCGTCGAACCACTTGGACAACTGTGTCGGAAATAGGTTCATTCACACACACACTAAGACTGAATATCATGTTCTATTTGCAATTAAAGATTGATAATTGGGTTATTGAGAAGAGACTAGAGTGCTGGACATTTTTTTGGGAGGAGAGGGCATTTTATCAGTTATTAAAGTTGAAAAGCAATGATTAAAATACACCCATTCCGGGCTTTGAACCAGCTGCGCGGAGGACATCGCTGCATTGGGGCGCCGGCTCTACCCACTGGGCATCTATTCCTTAAACTATTGAACTGTTTTTATATTACTGATAATTGTCTTTTTGTTCACAACTTCTATGGAATAGGAAGTCCAGGGTTGAAGCTCCGTTCGAAGCTTCAGTGTCAAACTGCCATCACTAGTTTGTACCCACTGCAGCTTTATCTCGTGTGTGTTTCACTCGGATCCGATTAAATAAACTGTTTTAATCAGATTATTGTTTCTCTCTTTCAGCCCCCAAGCCTGAACACCACGCGCATTTTAGCGTCTAAAACCGCGCGGAAAATCTTCTCCGACTCTGAGGTGAGTTCAACCACAGACTGTTAATATCATATACATATATCTGTATGTATATATCTAAACACACATTAAAGTGTAACATTATTAGTGTTTATGTCGAGGTGGTGCCTAAAGTGTCAGTTCTGGCGCCAAACTGGACAATCAGCTGTTGCTGTTTCAAATCAGCTGACGTCACGTCTTGTCTTTATTATGAGGAGTTACGTAGAAGTACTGTATTCAGAATATACTTCAAGTATAAAGTATTCTCATCAAAATATAGTGAAAGACAGTGAAAATAGTCGTTGTGCAGATTGGTCCATTTCAGAATAATATATATGATATGTTTTAGAATGATTGATCATGAAAGTGTTCTCAAAGCTGGTGAAGATGCAGCTAGTCTGAATGGCTTTGTAGACTGCAGGGTAGCTGGTGAAGGTGCAGCTAGTCTGAATGGCTTTGTAGACTGCAGGGTAGCTGGTGAAGGTGCAGCTAGTCTGAATGGCTTTGTAGACTGCAGGGTAGCTGGTGAAGGTGCAGCTAGTCTGAATGACTTTGTAGACTGCAGGGTAGCTGCTGAAGGTGCAGCTAGTCTGAATGACTTTGTAGACTGCAGGGTAGCTGGTGAAGGTGCAGCTAGTTTGAATGGCTTTGTAGACTGCAGGGTAGCTGGTGAAGGTGCAGCTAGTCTGAATGGCTTTGTAGACTGCAGGGTAGCTGGTGAAGGTGCAGCTAGTCTGAATGGCTTTGTAGACTGCAGGGTAGCTGGTGAAGGTGCAGCTAGTCTGAATGGCTTTGTAGACTGCAGGGTAGCTGGTGAAGGTGCAGCTAGTCTGAATGGCTTTGTAGACTGCAGGGTAGCTGGTGAAGGTGCAGCTAGTCTGAATGGCTTTGTAGACTGCAGGGTAGCTGGTGAAGGTGCAGCTAGTCTGAATGGCTTTGTAGACTGCAGGGTAGCTGGTGGATTTACTCCAGGTGGAACTAAAGGCTGATTCAACACTTGGTTAGATTTCAGATCATTCATCCAGATCTGTGAAGTAACTAAAGGTATAAATACATGTAGTGGAGAAGAAGTACACCATGTACCTCTGAACTGTAGAGGGATAGAAGTACACAGTAGCAGAACATGGAAATACTAAAGTAGTATGTGCAGCATTGGACAGACTGTGTTCATGGCTTAGTATGTTGTAGTATATGTATACACAGAGCAGTATCTGTGTACATTGTGAAGTATCTGTACACAGTGTAGTATCTGTAGTATCAGCGTCTGACCGCCTGTCTCTCAGCCCAAAACAATGAAGAAGATGGAGGAAGAGGAGCCGCTGTTGAAGGAGAACCCTCGGCGCTTCGTGGTCTTCCCGATCCAGTACCACGACATCTGGCAGATGTACAAGAAGGCCGAGGCGTCGTTCTGGACCGCGGAGGAGGTACGTCCTGCTCTTCAGAACCTCAAAGCTTTATTAGTCCCTCAGAGGGGAACGTTATGCACTTCCTGTCTGTGTCTGAGAGCAGCTGATCTTAACTTCCTGTCTGCAGGTGGATCTGTCCAAGGACGTGCAGCACTGGGAGGCTCTGAAGGACGACGAGAGGTTCTTCATCTCTCACGTGTTGGCCTTCTTCGCCGCCAGCGACGGCATCGTCAACGAGAACCTGGTGAGAGTTCAGAGACGTTAGAGAACCTGGTGAGACGTTAGAGAACCTGTTGAGGTTTCAGAGACTTTAGAGAACCTGGTGAGACGTTAGAGAACCTGGTGAGGGTTCAGAGACGTTAGAGAACCTGGTGAGACGTTGGAGAACCTGGTGAGAGTTCAGAGACTTTGGAGAACCTGGTGAGAGTTCAGAGACTTTAGAGAACCTGGTGAGACGTTAGAGAACCTGGTGAGAGTTCAGAGACTTTGGAGAACCTGGTGAGACGTTAGAGAACCTGGTGAGGGTTCAGAGACGTTAGAGAACCTGGTGAGACGTTGGAGAACCTGGTGAGAGTTCAGAGACGTTGTTGTCTTTGCACTCTGCTGATTGGCTGTGATACTCTGCTGATTGGCTGTGATACTCTCTGCTGATTGGCTGTGACTAACTTGCTGTTCCTCGTGTCTCCACCAGGTGGAGCGCTTCTCACAGGAGGTGCAGGTGACGGAGGCCAGGTGTTTCTATGGTTTCCAGATCGCCATGGAGAACATCCACTCAGAGATGTACAGCCTCCTGATCAACACCTACATCAAGGAGCCCGCCGAGAGGTGAGTCACACGGTCTGATGGTGTGTTCAATGACCCTGACAGTAATCAGTATCTGGAGACTTATTGTTCTCGTCCCCTCAGAGAGTTCCTGTTTAACGCGGTGGAGACGCTGCCCTGCGTGAAGAAGAAGGCCGACTGGGCCATCAACTGGATCGGGAACAAGAGCGCCAACTATGGTGAGAGGGGGGTCCGGGGTCCATGTTGATATCCTTTAGTCATCAATATCTGACAGGAAGTGCTGCTGAGTCAGTGAGTGAGAGTCTGTGATGATGAGCCGCGCAGGGGTACGGACCTCAGCCAATGATGGGGGCTGACTGCTGCTGCGCTCTGATTGGAGGACGAGTGGTCAGCTGACAGAGCGGCAGCAGCAGGAAACAGACGCCGTGCTGAACAGACAGTGAACGCACCGTGTTGAGTTCAAATGACAGAAAATTAGATGCAACATGGTCAGAGTTAAACACATAATACACATTTAAATAACAAAGTAACTATTGAAGCTAGATCTCACTGGTTCTAACTGTGGCTCTGGTCCTCATGGTTCCTCTGGTTCTAACTGTGGCTCTGGTCCTCATGGTTCCTCTGTTCCTCTGGTTCTAACTGTGGCTCTGTTCCTCTGGTTCTAACTGGTTCTGGTCCTCATGGTTCTAACTGGTTCTGGTCCTCATGGTTCCTCTGGTCCTCATGGTTCCTCTGGTTCTAACTGTGGCTCTGGTCCTCATGGTTCCTCTGGTTCTAACTGTGGCTCTGGTCCTCATGGTTCCTCTGTTCCTCTGGTTCTAACTGTGGCTCTGTTCCTCTGGTTCTAACTGGTTCTGGTCCTCATGGTTCTAACTGGTTCTGGTCCTCATGGTTCCTCTGGTCCTCATGGTTCCTCTGGTTCTAACTGTGGCTCTGGTCCTCATGGTTCCTCTGGTTCTAACTGTGGCTCTGGTCCTCATGGTTCCTCTGGTTCTAACTGGTCGTGGTCCTCATGGTTCCTCAGGTTCTAACTGTGGTTCTTGTCCTCATGGTTCCTCTGGTTCTAACTGTGGTTCTAGTCCTCATGGTTCCTCTGGTTCTAACTGTGGTTCTGGTCCTCAGGAGAGCGCGTGGTGGCCTTCGCGGCCGTGGAGGGGATCTTCTTCTCCGGGTCCTTCGCTGCCATCTTCTGGCTGAAGAAGAGGGGTCTGATGCCCGGACTCACCTTCTCCAACGAGCTCATCAGCAGAGACGAGGTACCACATCATTATTATTAATATTAATGTGGGGTCTGGGGATAAAATAATGAAATGATAGGTTCCTCTCAATGTGGTGCGTTCAGGGTCTTCACTGTGACTGCCTGTCTGATGTTCATTCTGTGGTGCGTTCATCGTCTTCACTGTGACTTTGCCTGTCTGATGTTCATTCTGTGGTGCGTTCAGGGTCTTCACTGTGACTTTGCCTGTCTGATGTTCAAACACCTGGTGAACAAACCGTCTGAAGACACAGTCAGTGACATCATCAGGGACGCCGTGACCATTGAGCAGGTAAGCCCCTCTCCCTGCACCCCCCCACCCCCTCTCTCTGCTTCCTGTCCGTCAGCTAACTCCTCCCCCTCTCTCAGGAGTTCCTGACGGAGTCTCTGCCCGTCAAACTGATCGGGATGAACTGCGATCTGATGAAGCAATACATCGAGTTTGTGGCTGACCGCCTGATGCTGGAGCTGGGCTTCTCCAAGGTACTAATACACACATTTATATATACTAATACATACATTTGTGTATACTAATACACACATTTATATATACCAATACACGCATTTGTATATACTAATACACACATTTGTGTATACTAATACACACATTTATATATACCAATACACATATTTATATATACTAATACACATATTTATATATACTAATACACGCATTTGTATATACTAATACACACATTTGTGTATACTAATACACACATTTGTGTATACCAATACACGCATTTGTATATACTAATACACGCATTTGTATATACTAATACACACATTTGTGTATACTAATACACACATTTGTATATACTAATACACATATTTATATATACTAATACACGCATTTGTATATAATACACGCATTTGTATATACTAATATACACATTTGTATATACTAATACACACATTTGTATATACTAATACACACATTTGTATATACTAATACACACATTTGTATATACTAATACACACATTTGTATATACTAATACACACATATAATATCTGTCAGTTTGAACTCTTTAATCTCGATGTCAGTCCGTCGTTAATATCTGACAGGAAGTGCTGCTGTTGAGATGATTGAGAGTCTGTGATGATGAGCCGCGCAGGGGTACGGACCTCAGCCAATGATGGGGGCTGACTGCTGCTGCGCTCTGATTGGAGGACGAGTGGTCAGCTGACAGAGCGGCAGCAGCAGGAAACAGACGCCGCGCTGAACAGACAGTGAACGCACCGTGTTGAGTTCAAAAGATCTCCAGCAGGAAGTTGTGCGTTTGTGTGAACGTGTTGAGTTCAAAGGGTTCTCGTGTGTTCTAGATCTTCCGTGCGGAGAACCCCTTCGACTTCATGGAGAACATTTCTCTGGAGGGCAAGACCAACTTCTTCGAGAAGCGCGTGGGCGAATACCAGAGGATGGGCGTGATGTCGGGGACCAGCGACAACACCTTCAGGCTGGACGCTGACTTCTGAGGCCCTGAACGCACCGCGGAGAGGCCCAGAGGGAGACAGGAACCTCTCCTTTAACCTCCTCTCTGATCTGCACAGTATTTAATCCCGAGAGGAAGACCTACTTAGTTTTATCTAACGTGCTATATTAGTATGTTTCTATAGAACGACCTGATGTGTTTTTAGTTACTTTTGTACAGTTTTTATAATAAAAGGAAATATAATGCACCTAAAAGTCTCCTTTCTGGTAACTGGTGTAGAAATATGATTTACTGATGAAAACATGTTTCATAAATATCATGAAGTCACTGATTGGGGAATATGTGGTACACCCCAAACATGGTACAATTATTTGTATTTTCTTTTATCTATTTTTGCTACAGTGAATTTATTGTTTTGAATAGCTTGACATTATCTGTATTTATTTTGGTGACCTTCACAGCGGCGTCGCCTGGACCTGGAAACATTCGGGGCTTAGCCCACAGTCCCGGCGCTACAGTCGAATTTTCTACTGAAAGACTCTCCACACGCACATACACAATTGCGCCATCTGGTGTCACAAACGTGTGCCTGCATTAGCGTTCAGGGTTCTTGGGGCGTCTTAAAAAGTCTTACATTTGATAATCTGAATTTAAGGTCTTAAATATGACCAAAAAAATAAGAGTCTTAAAAATGATGGGATTTGAAAGGTCCTTCTGTGTTGCGATCGTGTCTAAAATGTGTTTTGGGGGAAATGTCCGGGCTGCAAAGTAACCAGTACGGTAAGAGCCTTTCAGTTCCCCCCCCAACAAATTGTATTGAAATAAATCAACATGGAACCAGTAATCACTAACTTTGTTTCCCCCGGCACCTTATCGGAGAACACCCAGCTAGTAACCTAGCAACCAATCTCCAGCTTGCTGCAGTCAGAAACTCATGTCTCTTCGAATCTTCTTACAAATAAATATGGGGAAGCGTCAGTTCAACCATGTTTGGTTGGAAAACATCTAACTTAGTGCTCGGTTGAAACCAGTGGTTTGAAGCCCGCTGACACACACACACTAGGGCTGCTCGATTATGGCAAACATCATCACGATTATTTTTGGTCAATAATTGATATCGCGATTATTAAATACGATTATTCATTGACTTTGAAAACATCCATTTATTGAACTTTAAAACATATAATAATTTGAACATCTTTTTAACTGTTGATTACCCTGAACGTATAATTCAAAGGAAAAACCAATACTAAATTAAACTAGAGAATGCAATTCCTGAAGAAATTGCTAGTGGGAATGCTTTATACTGAAAAGCTGACTCTAAACTGCTATGCTGAAATGTAATGTGTAAGAAAGTGAAGAATTGAGATTGAAATGATACATGAACACTGGGGGCTTGAATGTGTGATGAGAGAAGAAAGTGAAAAGCTGCAGAAAATTTGAACCACAAACTTCTGAACTAAGTTGATGGCGAATGATCTGTCGCCATGGCAACGGCATTTGATGACACCCCATAATACACTTAGATGCGTTGATGGCTGCATCGTTACCAAACCTGTGAAGTTCTGGGCTGTTTGGAGTATTTTCACTGAAGTTATGAGAAACCTGTGTTTCATGGCGAGCATTGTGTTGCCATGGTAACGGCATTTGAAGAAATCTCAAAACTGTCCCGTAGATGTCTTCACGGCTGGACTGTTGGCACACATGTGAAGTTTGAGCACTCTTTGAACATTTTCACAGGAGTTATAGCGACATCGTGTTTTATGGCGTGGGATGCGTTTCCATGGAAACGGCATATGGTGAGATCACAGATTTGGCGTAGAGCTGTTGAGGCATGGACCGGTGATATACAAGTGAAGATTGTGTATAGACAGTGTGCAACTCGATGTTGACAGGATACCAACTGGTGACTTCTAGAATTGTGTGAGTAACATTCTGTTGTTAGACTTCTCTGTTTCAGTGTGTGTACTCTGTATACTTCTCTGTTTCAGTGTGTGTACTCTGTATACTTCTCTGTTTCAGTGTGTGTACTCTGTATACTTCTCTGTTTCAGTGTGTGTACTCTGTATACTTCTCTGTTTCAGTGTGTGTACTCTGTATACTTCTCTGTTTCAGTGTGTGTACTCTGTATACTTCTCTGTTTCTGTGTAAAGAATATCAGCTTGACAGCCTACACTGCAGACGCTTTTCTGCTTGCTCTTGCCTCTGCTTACTTCTTATGCTGATTTTCCTATTCTTATTCTCTGAAAACTTCGAGCAGCGGCTCCTGGACATTAACTTATCACTGGGACAGTTCATCTTCGTAAATAGACGGAGGGTTTCAGCCATATTTCAACATTTTTACGACGACCTCAGTCTTACAGTAGCGTGGCCTAGCAACAGCTAAAGCCTGGTAGGCTACTGCATGCTATTTAGCTTAAGCCAGTTGGTAGCAAAATGCCTCCGTTCTCTACAGATGACTTCGACAAACTTATACAGAAGATCGCTGTGTTGGAAATGAAAATGCAACGGTTGGAAGTTAACGTGGAAGTGAATGGACTATGTCGTGGAAATGACACCACTTTACCAGTGTTGCAAAATAATGGAAAAGGGTATGCTAACTCACAGCTAGTTAGCAGCTACAAGGATTCCAAGGAACAGGAGGGCTTTTGGGATTTGGGGGGACGGATAACAGGCAGAGCCCAGCGCTCGGAAATCTGTGATGCGACCGGCTGGCCTGCATTGTTATCACCCAGGAAGAGCGCCTCTTCAACCCCTGTTCCTACTAGGAAACAGCAGTGGACAGCTGCTAAAGGGAGAACTACAAACAATCCTCCTAAACCACCAAGTGTGCCAATCCAGAACAGATACGCTCCGCTGACCGAGAGCCGGAGATCTCTTTCTGATGACCTGGATAACCTGTCCTCTTCACACAGCAGGGTAAGGACCAATATCTACTCCAAAAGTAAAAGGCTAGAGGGAAAGCTAATGACTGGGCCTGAAACTCTGATTGTGGGTGACTCTGCTGTAAGAGATGTAAAAGGTCTGTGTAATAAGAACAACACCAAAGTACTCTGTTTTCCCAAGGATGTGGTCTCTGACTTGGCTGAGAAGATCCTGCATATTGGGGCTGAACATCCGACTGTGAAGAATGTGGTACTGCACATTGGAACAAATGATGTTGTGAAACAACAGTCAGAAGTGCTGAAAGAAGACTTTAAATGCTTGTTGGAAACTGTCAGCTCTCTAAATGCAGAGGTGTTCATCAGTGGCCCTCTACCGCCAGTCAGAAGAGGAGTGGAGAGATTCAGCAGATTGTTTGCACTGAACACCTGGCTTTCAACTGTCTGTACTGACCATTCTGTCCATTTTATTGACAATTTTAACTTTTTCTGGGATCGCAGACATCTTTTCAAGGCAAATGGAGTTTGCCTGAACAAGTCAGGAGTGAAATTGTTTATCTCTAACATATTCAACTGCCTGCGTCATCACTCTGTTCCCTCTGCCAAGGACAAGCGGCAAGAGGAATCAAAACAGGAGAAAGACACAACACATCGCGCAGAAAACACTGAAGAAGTATCACTGCACCCGCCTGAGGAATGTTCTGATTATGGGAGACCTATGACACAAATGGAGGAGTCTCCACTGCCCGTCACCCTCCCTGTCAACGCCTTTGAGGATACTCTTCATTCATCCCCCAGCTCTCTCTACTCTCCGCTCACCCTTTCACCCTCGCCCACCCCCCTGGAGTTCGATGACCACATGAAGGCGACACGCAGGATTGGCAGCATGTCCTTTACCCCCGCCCCTCAACGACGCCCACCAAAATCACCGAAGCAGAGATGCGCACCATCTCCCCCGGCTTACAGTGTAGCCCTCACCCGTGGCCTCCTATGATGAGAGGAGCAGGGTGGTGGGTCCTCCCTCCCCTTCAAAGCCTGATAGGGATGTGTGTGTACAAAACGCTGCAAACTGATATCTGCTGGGTCCAGGCTCAAGGCGTATGGCACTCTCAACTCTTTCCAGGACATGCCGGGGCCCTGCCTGCCTGTAGCTTTGCCGATATCTGTGTTGATAGGTAATAGATTAAGAGCGGTGAATCATCTTAGAAACAGGAAGCGCTCAAACGTTTGTGTGAGTTTATCTAATTTAGCAGTGATTCCATGTCAGCCACAGCTTGTTACAAAAAACCTGACTGATAGTGTGTTTAACGAACTTAAACTAGCTTTATTAAATGTCAGGTCTTTGGCAGGAAAAACATTTTTAATCAATGATTTTATCACTGAGCACAATCTGGATTTTATGTTTTTAACAGAAACTTGGATTGAACAAAATAACAGTGCAGCTGTTCTTATCGAATCAACCCCTCCCAACTTTAGTTTTATGAGTCAGGAAAGAATGCATAAGAAAGGGGGTGGAGTTGCTATTCTGTTCAATGATTCCCTTCAATGCAGGAAGACATCTTATGGGAACTTTGCTTCTTTTGAATATGTGGCCCTTCAGCTGAAATGCTCCTCTCGAGCTCTGTTCCTAAATATCTATAGACCACCCAAATACTGTGCAAGCTTTTTTGATGATTTTACCGAACTGCTGTCTATAGTGTGTATTGATTTTGATCGTCTAGTCATTGTTGGTGATTTTAACATCCATGTTGACAACCCCCAGGACAGAGGGGCAAAAAGAACTGTTTTGTGTTCTTGATAGCTATGGACTGACTCAGCATGTGACGGAGCCCACGCACAATAAGGGGCACACTCTGGACTTAATGATCTCAAAGGGTCTGAATATCTCTAAGGTTGTGGTGACTGATGTTGCACTCTCTGACCATTCCTGTGTTTTCTTTGAGAGCTCTATTTCTGTTCACAAAATGTTCAGAAAGAGGTAACCACAAAGCGATATTTAACTGAAAACGCTAGGGAAATGTTTACTCAGAATTTTTCTTCCACACTTGCCCCTGCTAACATCTCAGTAAATGAGCTAGTAAATCATTTAATTCAAAAATTAAAAATGTTATAGATGCCATTGCTCCAACTAAGGTAAAGGAAGTGTCTGTTAAGAAAATATCTCCATGGAGAAAGGCCATGACCGTGAAAACAGAAAAAAGAGAATGTCGAAAAGCTGAACGCAGGTGGCGAAAAACAAATCTCCAGGTTCACTTTGAAATCTATAAAGAGAGACTTGGCCTTTATAATTTGGAATTGAAAAACGCACGACAATCGTTCTTCTCTGACATCATTAGCAAAAACAAAAATAACGCACGTGCCTTATTTGCTACCGTCGACAGACTAACTAACCCCCCAGTGTCAGTAGCCTCTGAATTCCTATCCACCAGGGCGTGCAATGATTTTGCCTTCTTCACTGACAACATTCAGAACATCAGACAAGCAGTCAGTGCCTCTGCATCAGGAACAGCAAATGTGTTGTCCCTATGTCCACCTAATATCAATTCAAACACCATGACACAATTCCATCAGATTAATGATAAAAACCTAGAGGACATTATACAACTTCTGAAATCCTCCTCCTGCTGCCTTGATATTATTCCAACAGGATTTTTCAAAGATGTTTTTCGTTGCATGGCCTCAGATCTACTTCATATAGTAAACAAATCTCTTCACACAGGTATTTTTCCACAGGCCCTGAAAACTGCAGTCATTAAAACGCTCTTAAAAAAGAATAATCTAGATGCTTCAGTAATGAACAATTACAGGCCCATATCAAACCTCCCATTTCTAGGTAAAATCATTGAAAAAGTTGTTTTTCAACAGTTGAGTAACTTCTTGCATTTAAATAACGGTTTGGATGTGTTCCAGTCAGGCTTTCGTCCAAACCACAGCACTGAGACTGCTCTTGTAAAGGTCTTTAATGACATCCACTTAAACACAGACAGTGGCAGAACTTCAGTGTTAGTATTATTAGATCTCAGTGCTGCGTCAAAACAACAGATAAAGCCAGAAATCTAGGTGTAGTCATGGACTCTGACCTGAGTTTCAACAGTCATATTAAAACAGTTACTAAATCAGCCTACTATCACCTAAAGAACATATCTAGGATTAAAAGACTAATGTCACAGCAGGATTTGGAAAAACTTGTCCATGCTTTTATCTTCAGTAGACTCGACTACTGCAATGGTGTCTTCACAGGTCTCACTAAAACATCTATTAGAAAGCTGCAGCTGATTCAGAACGCCGCTGCTGGAGTCCTCACTAACACTAAGAAAGTGGATCACTCCTGTTCTGAAGTCTTTACACTGGCTTCCTGTGTGTCAAAGAATAGATTTCTAAATACTGCTGCTGGTTTATAAAGCACTGAATGGTTTAGGCCCAAAATACATTTGTGACCTCCTGCTAAATGATGAACCATCCAGATCTCTCAGGTCTTCAGGGACTGGTCAGCTTTCTGTCCCCAGAGTCAGAACTAAACATGGAGAAGCAGCGTTCAGTTATTATGCTCCAAATATCTGGAACAAACTCCCAGAAACCTGCAGGTCCGCTGCAACTCTGACTACTTTCAAATCCAGCAAGAAGACTTTTCTTTTTGTCGCTGCTTTTAATTGAACTATTCACATCTTAGACTGCACTGTAACTTTTATTCATGTATTTCTTCTTTTAATGTTTATTTTATTAGCTTTTCTTTTTAATGACTGATTTTAAATGCTATTTTCTGAATGTCTTTCATTTTTTGTAAAGCACTTTGAATTGCCTTGTGTTGAAAAGTGCTATATAAATAACCT
>JAPTMU010000284.1:255317-265317 GCA_028583405.1 Pogonophryne albipinna
GTCTGCTGCTCCTAATGTCAAAGGTTACGGCTTAAAAGGGGACAAAGCTCTAGAGGTCAACGGTCATCTGTGGATGGTCTACGCTACTGTATACGCCACTTTGGAAGGTCCGACGGCTTTGAGCTTAGTCTCATTAGAACCGGCTCGGAGAGAAGATGCAGAATGATGCCTCTGGTGCAACTAAATGTCAAAGGTTACGCCTTAAAATTTAACAAAACCTTCCCTTAAGGCCTTTTTTGAGATGCAACTGCTGCATGAGTGTTTAAAGGACTTTGGAAAAGGCTAAAGAGATATTTCTTTCACAGGGGGACTCTAAATAGGGCCCAGATCAGGAATCTGAAGTATGGAAGCTCTCACCCACCCAGAATGTTTTTCAATAAAATCTCAAATTCATTAATGAAGATGCTAAGCTAACGGGAGCTATTCCAATGTATATTGCCATTGAAAATGCTAACCGCTAGCAGCAAAGCTAGCATCACTTCGTTTTCGCACTTTGCACACGTTTTTCACACGCTAGGAGTCTGGGAGTACTTTCATTCGCTTCGTATTGATCTGTAGATGTGATTTGATGTGTCGTTTATACATTTTGATCGCGGAAAAGACAGGAAAATGTCCCGTTGATAGACATAGAAGTATATATCAGACTTTTTTCTCAGTCAACTCTAAGTGACCCTGTGTCGCAGTGAGATAAGCATTGGTCTTTGCCGTGGGAGACCCGGGTACGATATGTAGTATGTCCCCGGAAGCCACTCCAAAGTGGATATATTTGCGATGCTGCATCCCTGTGTGTGAGGGGGGTGTGTGTTTTCTGACGCACATAGAAAACTCTCTCTGTCCTGTCTGTCTCTCCCCTGTCTGTTCTCACCTGTATGTGTCTCACCCTGTCTGTCTCTCACATGTCTGTCCTCACCTGTCTGTTTCTGACCTGTCTGTCTCACCTGTCTGTGTTTCACCTGTCCGTCTCTCACCCTGTCTGTCTCTCACATGTCTGTCCTCACCTGTCTGTCTATCACCCTGTCTGTCTCTCACTTTGTTTCTCTCTTCGTTAAGCATTTAAAGTCAAGCACATGACTGGACGCTGTGCAAACGACCTGAAGTCCATCCACACCGACCAGACCTGGCAGAACCCATAGCAGACCTGCAGGTACACCTGAGAGAGTGTGTGTGTGTGTGTGTGTGTGTGTGTGTGTGTGTGTGTGTGTGTGTGTGTGTTGTGTGTGTGTGTGTGTGTGTGTTGTGTGTGTGTGTGTGTGGTGTGTGGTTGTGTGTGTGTGTGTGTGTGTGTGTGTGTGGTGTGTGTGGATAGAGAGAGAGAGAGGAGAGAGAGAGAGAGAGAGTGTGTGTGTGGGTGGGGGAGAGAGAGAGAGAGAGAGTGTGTGTGTGTGGGGGAGAGAGAGAGAGAGAGTGTGTGTGTGTGTGTGGGAGGGTGTGTGTGTCCACCTTAACCCAGGGGTTGTTCAGAATGTGCTATTGTACGCAATCATAGCAGAATCTGAACTAAGCCCGGAGATCAAAGTCAAAGAATATTCATTTTAAAATCAAGTATATCATTGATGCACTGCACAGTAACATGGCTGCCGACCTCTGACCTCCTCGGTTAACTCTTCATTGTTTTCAAAATAGTTTCATTAGTATCACTATTATCAGGGGATATAGGGTTCTAACCTTAACCCTAACCCTAACCCTTAACCCTAAGATTTGGCGCCCTCTCCTGGGCAACAGATAGTATTTATTCCACGTGTATTACATACATTTAAAGGTCCCTTTAACTGAAAAATTCACCAATTTGCTTCAAACTCGCTTTGCACCTTGGAGGGGGCGGAGGCAACGCACACACCAAGTGGGGTAAGCATGCCCACCTGTTGGAATGACTTATGGCCATTTCAAGTCTTCAAAGTCGAATTATGATTTTCTCTCCCCATTCCCCACATGCTAGGCAGTCGAGACTATGCTTGTTAGCTTCGTCTCGATTTGTAGATGTGATTTGATATGTAGTATGTCCCCGGAAGCCACTCCAAAGTGGATATATTTGCGATGCTGCATCCCTGTGTGTGAGGGGGGTGTGTGTTTCTGACGCACATAGAAAACTCTCTCTGTCCTGTCTGTCTCTCCCCTGTCTGTTCTCACCTGTATGTGTCTCACCCTGTCTGTCTCTCACATGTCTGTCCTCACCTGTCTGTTTCTGACCTGTCTGTCTCACCTGTCTGTGTTTCACCTGTCCGTCTCTCACCCTGTCTGTCTCTCACATGTCTGTCCTCACCTGTCTGTCTATCACCCTGTCTGTCTCTCACTTTGTTTCTCTCTTCGTTAAGCATTTAAAGTCAAGCACATGACTGGACGCTGTGCAAACGACCTGAAGTCCATCCACACCGACCAGACCTGGCAGAACCCATAGCAGACCTGCAGGTACACCTGAGAGAGAGAGTGTGTGTGTGTGTGTGTGTGTGTGTGTGTGTGTGTGTGTGTGTGTGTGTGTGTGTGTGTGTGTGTGTGTGTGTGTGTGTGTGTGTGTGTGTGTGTGTGTGTGTGTGTGTGTGTGGGGGTGGGGAGAGAGAGTGTGTGTGTGTGTGGGGGAGAGAGAGAGAGTGTGTGGGAGGGTGTGTGTGTGTGTGTCCACCTTAACCCAGGGGTTGTTCAGAATGTGCTATTGTACGCAATCATAGCAGAATCTGAACTAAGCCCGGAGATCAAAGTCAAAGAATATTCATCTTAAAATCAAGTATATCATTGATGCACTGCACAGTAACATGGCTGCCGACCTCTGACCTCCTCGGTTAACTCTTCATTGTTTTCAAAATAGTTTCATTAGTATCACTATTATCAGGGGATATAGGGTTCTAACCTTAACCCTAACCCTAACCCTTAACCCTAAGATTTGGCGGTATATAGGGTTCTAACCTTAACCCTAACCCTAACCCTAACCCTTTCAGAGTGTGTTGCTTAACGTGTGTGGAACCCGCTTGCAAAATGTGGGGCCCCTGCGACCTTCCACAATGTCAAAACTGAGGTCAGAGGTCACATTTTCATGCCGTACGGTGCCCTTTACGGCACAAAGGAAGGTCCGACGGCTTTGAGCTTGCTCTCATTAGAACCGGCTCGAAAAGTACATGCAGATTGATGCGTCTGCTGCTCCTAATGTCAAAGGTTACGGCTTGAAATGTAACAAAGCTCCAAAGGTCAAAGGTCACCTGTGGATGGTATACGCTACTGTTTTTACCACTTAGGAAGGTCCGACCGCTTTGAGCTTGATGTCATTTTAACCGTCTCGGAGAGAAGATGCAGAATGATGCCTCTGGTCCAACTAAATGTCAAAGGTTATGGCTTAAAATGTAACAAAACCTTCCGTTAAGGCCTTTTGAGGAGCTGCAGTGCTGCATGACTGTTTAAAGGACTTTAAAAAGGGTTAAAGAGATAATTTTTTTACAGGGGGCCTCTAAATAGGGTCCAGATCAGGAATCTGAAATATGGGAACCCTAACCCTCCCAGAACATTTTTTTCAATAAAATGTCAAACTTTCTCACAAAATCCTGTCTGGAGCTAAGAATCTGACCCCCTTGTGATGAAGGAGGGGGAGGGAATTGAAAAAAATTGAAAAAAGGTGCTTGGCGCTCTGAAACTTTCAGAGTGTGTTGCTTAACGTGTGTGGAACCCGCTTGCAAAATGTGGGGCCCCTGCGACCTTCCACAATGTCAAAACTGAGGTCAGAGGTCACATTTTCATGCCGTACGGTGCCCTTTACGGCACAAAGGAAGGTCCGACGGCTTTGAGCTTGCTCTCATTAGAACCGGCTCGAAAAGTACATGCAGATTGATGCGTCTGCTGCTCCTAATGTCAAAGGTTACGGCTTAAAAGGGGACAAAGCTCTAGAGGTCAACGGTCATCTGTGGATGGTCTACGCTACTGTATACGCCACTTTGGAAGGTCCGACGGCTTTGAGCTTAGTCTCATTAGAACCGGCTCGGAGAGAAGATTCAGATTTATGCCTCTGGTGCAACTAAATGTCAAAGGTTACGCCTTAAAATTTAACAAAACCTTCCCTTAAGGCCTTTTTTGAGATGCAACTGCTGCATGAGTTTTTAAAGGACTTTGGAAAAGGCTAAAGAGATAATTTTTTCACAGGGGGCCTCTAACTAGGGCCCAGATCAGGAATCTGAAATATGGGAACCTTAACCCACCCAGAACTTTTTTTTCAATAACATGTCAAATTTCTCACAAAATCCTCTCATAAGTGAACGGTCTGACAGGCTTGTGGTGGGGGAGAGAGAGAGAGTGTGTGTGTGTGTGTGTGTGTGGGGGAGAGAGAGAGAGTGTGTGTGTGTGTGGGGGAGAGAGAGAGAGAGTGTGTGTGTGTGTGTGGGAGGGTGTGTGTGTGTGTCCACCTTAACCCAGGGGTTGTTCAGAATGTGCTATTGTACGCAATCATAGCAGAATCTGAACGAAGCCCGGAGATCAAAGTCAAAGAATATTCATCTAAAATCATTGATGCACTGCACAGTAACATGGCTGCCGACCTCTGACCTCCTCGGTTAACTCTTCATTGTTTTCAAAATAGTTTCATTAGTATCACTATTATCAGGGGATATAGGGTTCTAACCTTAACCCTAACCCTAACCCTTAACCCTAAGATTTGGCGCCCTCTCCTGGGCAACAGATAGTATTTATTCCACGTGTATTACATACATTTAAAGGTCCCTTTAACTGAAAAATGCTCCAATTTGCCTCAAACTCGGTGGGCACCTGCAAGGGGGCGGGTGCAACGCACACACAAAGTGGGCTACAGTTGCCCACCCGCTGGAACGACTTATGGCCGTTTTAAGTTTTAAAACTCCAATTGCTGTAACAAGGAAGACCGCCACCGGGCCCAAATCTCTCACACATTATAGCCGTGGGCCTAAGCTATCACCCAGAGCAGGTCCCGTACAGATGCCCACCTCGTAGCCCCAGATATACACATTGTAAACGACACGTGTGGTGGTAAATAGCCCCTTATCCTAGTGAATATTTAAAATGAAAAATTCACCAATTTGCTTCAAACTCGCTGTGCACCTTGGAGGGGGCGGAGGCAACGCACACACCAAGTGGGGTAAGCATGCCCACCTGTTGGAATGACTTATGGCCATTTCAAGTCTTCAAAGTCGAATTATGATTTTCTCTCCCCATTCCCCACATGCTAGGCAGTCGAGACTATGCTTGTTAGCTTCGGCTCGATTTGTAGATGTGATTTGATATGTAGTATGTCCCCGGAAGCCACTCCAAAGTGGATATATTTGCGATGCTGCATCCCTGTGTGTGTGTTTTCTGACGCACATAGAAAACTCTCTCTGTCCTGTCTGTCTCTCCCCTGTCTGTTCTCACCTGTATGTGTCTCACCCTGTCTGTCTCTCACATGTCTGTCCTCACCTGTCTGTTTCTGACCTGTCTGTCTCACCTGTCTGTGTTTCACCTGTCCGTCTCTCACCCTGTCTGTCTCTCACATGTCTGTCCTCACCTGTCTGTCTATCACCCTGTCTGTCTCTCACTTTGTTTCTCTCTTCGTTAAGCATTTAAAGTCAAGCACATGACTGGACGCTGTGCAAACGACCTGAAGTCCATCCACACCGACCAGACCTGGCAGAACCCATAGCAGACCTGCAGGTACACCTGAGAGAGAGAGTGTGTGTGTGTGTGTGTGTGTGTGTGTGTGTGTGTGTGTGTGTGTGTGTGTGTGTGTGTGTGTGTGTGTGTGTGTGTGTGTGTGTGTGTGTGTGTGTGTGGTGAGGGGAGAGAGAGAGAGAGAGAGAGAGAGAGAGAGAGAGAGAGAGAGAGAGAGAGAGAGAGAGAGAGAGTGTGGGAGGGTGTGTGTGTGTCCACCTTAACCCAGGGGTTGTTCAGAATGTGCTATTGTACGCAATCATAGCAGAATCTGAACTAAGCCCGGAGATCAAAGTCAAAGAATATTCATCTAAAATCATTGATGCACTGCACAGTAACATGGCTGCCGACCTCTGACCTCCTCGGTTAACTCTTCATTGTTTTCAAAATAGTTTCATTAGTATCACTATTATCAGGGGATATAGGGTTCTAACCTTAACCCTAACCCTAACCCTTAACCCTAAGATTTGGCGCCCTCTCCTGGGCAACAGATAGTATTTATTCCACGTGTATTACATACATTTAAAGGTCCCTTTAACTGAAAAATGCTCCAATTTGCCTCAAACTCGGTGGGCACCTGCAAGGGGGCGGTGCAACGCACACACAAAGTGGGCTACAGTTGCCCACCCCTGGAACGACTTATGGCCGTTTTAAGTTTTAAAACTCCAATTGCTGTAACAAGGAAGACCGCCACCGGGCCCAAATCTCTCACACATTATAGCCGTGGGCCTAAGCTATCACCCAGAGCAGGTCCCGTACAGATGCCCACCTCGTAGCCCCAGATATACACATTGTAAACGACACGTGTGGTGGTAAATAGCCCCTTATCCTAGTGAATATTTAAAATGAAAAATTCACCAATTTGCTTCAAACTCGCTGTGCACCTTGGAGGGGCGGAGGCAACGCACACACAAGTGGGGTAAGCATGCCCACCTGTTGGAATGACTTATGGCCATTTCAAGTCTTCAAAGTCGAATTATGATTTTCTCTCCCCATTCCCACATGCTAGGCAGTCGAGACTATGCTTGTTAGCTTCGGCTCGATTTGTAGATGTGATTTGATATGTAGTATGTCCCCGGAAGCCACTCCAAAGTGGATATATTTGCGATGCTGCATCCCTGTGTGTGTGTTTTCTGACGCACATAGAAAACTCTCTCTGTCCTGTCTGTCTCTCCCCTGTCTGTTCTCACCTGTATGTGTCTCACCCTGTCTGTCTCTCACATGTCTGTCCTCACCTGTCTGTTTCTGACCTGTCTGTCTCACCTGTCTGTGTTTCACCTGTCCGTCTCTCACCCTGTCTGTCTCTCACATGTCTGTCCTCACCTGTCTGTCTATCACCCTGTCTGTCTCTCACTTTGTTTCTCTCTTCGTTAAGCATTTAAAGTCAAGCACATGACTGGACGCTGTGCAAACGACCTGAAGTCCATCCACACCGACCAGACCTGGCAGAACCCATAGCAGACCTGCAGGTACACCTGAGAGAGAGAGTGTGTGTGTGTGTGTGTGTGTGTGTGTGTGTGTGTGTGGTGTGTGTGTGTGTGTGTGTGTGTGTGTGTGTGTGTGTGTGTGTGTGGGAGAGAGAGAGGAGAGAGAGAGAGAGAGAGAGAGAGAGGAAGAGAGAGAGAGAGAGAGAGAGAGTGTGGGAGGGTGTGTGTGTGTCCACCTTAACCCAGGGGTTGTTCAGAATGTGCTATTGTACGCAATCATAGCAGAATCTGAACTAAGCCCGGAGATCAAAGTCAAAGAATATTCATCTAAAATCATTGATGCACTGCACAGTAACATGGCTGCCGACCTCTGACCTCCTCGGTTAACTCTTCATTGTTTTCAAAATAGTTTCATTAGTATCACTATTATCAGGGGATATAGGGTTCTAACCTTAACCCTAACCCTAACCCTTAACCCTAAGATTTGGCGCCCTCTCCTGGCAACAGATAGTATTTATTCCACGTGTATTACATACATTTAAAGGTCCCTTTAACTGAAAAATGCTCCAATTTGCCTCAAACTCGGTGGGCACCTGCAAGGGGGCAGGTGCAACGCACACACAAAGTGAGCTACAGTTGCCCACCCGCTGGAACGACTTATGGCCGTTTTAAGTTTTAAAACTCCAATTGCTGTAACAAGGAAGACCGCCACCGGGCCCAAATCTCTCACACATTATAGCCGTGGGCCTAAGCTATCACCCAGAGCAGGTCCCGTACAGATGCCCCCTCGTAGCCCCAGATATACACATTGTAAACGACACGTGTGGTGGTAAATAGCCCCTTATCCTAGTGAATATTTAAAATGAAAAATTCACCAATTTGCTTCAAACTCGCTGTGCACCTTGGAGGGGGCGGAGGCAACGCACACACCAAGTGGGGTAAGCATGCCCACCTGTTGGAATGACTTATGGCCATTTCAAGTCTTCAAAGTCGAATTATGATTTTCTCTCCCCATTCTCCACATGCTAGGCAGTCGAGACTATGCTTGTTAGCTTCGGCTCGATTTGTAGATGTGATTTGATATGTAGTATGTCCCCGGAAGCCACTCCAAAGTGGATATTTGCGATGCTGCATCCCTGTGTGTGTGTTTTCTGACGCACATAGAAAACTCTCTCTGTCCTGTCTGTCTCTCCCCTGTCTGTTCTCACCTGTATGTGTCTCACCCTGTCTGTCTCTCACATGTCTGTCCTCACCTGTCTGTTTCTGACCTGTCTGTCTCACCTGTCTGTGTTTCACCTGTCCGTCTCTCACCCTGTCTGTCTCTCACATGTCTGTCCTCACCTGTCTGTCTATCACCCTGTCTGTCTCTCACTTTGTTTCTCTCTTCGTTAAGCATTTAAAGTCAAGCACATGACTGGACGCTGTGCAAACGACCTGAAGTCCATCCACACCGACCAGACCTGGCAGAACCCATAGCAGACCTGCAGGTACACCTGAGAGAGAGAGTGTGTGTGTGTGTGTGTGTGTGTGTGTGTGTGTGTGTGTGTGTGTGTGTGTGTGTGTGTGTGTGTGTGTGTGTGTGTGTGTGTGTGTGTGTGTGTGTGTGTGTGTGTGTGGGGGAGAGAGAGAGAGAGAGAGAGAGAGAGAGAGAGAGAGAGAGAGAGAGAGAGAGAGTGTGGGAGGGTGTGTGTGTGTCCACCTTAACCCAGGGTTGTTCAGAATGTGCTATTGTACGCAATCATAGCAGAATCTGAACTAAGCCCGGAGATCAAAGTCAAAGAATATTCATCTAAAATCATTGATGCACTGCACAGTAACATGGCTGCCGACCTCTGACCTCCTCGGTTAACTCTTCATTGTTTTCAAAATAGTTTCATTAGTATCACTATTATCAGGGGATATAGGGTTCTAACCTTAACCCTAACCCTAACCCTTAACCCTAAGATTTGGCGCCCTCTCCTGGGCAACAGATAGTATTTATTCCACGTGTATTACATACATTTAAAGGTCCCTTTAACTGAAAAATGCTCCAATTTGCCTCAAACTCGGTGGGCACCTGCAAGGGGGCGGGTGCAACGCACACACAAAGTGGGCTACAGTTGCCCACCCGCTGGAACGACTTATGGCCGTTTTAAGTTTTAAAACTCCAATTGCTGTAACAAGGAAGACCGCCACCGGGCCCAAATCTCTCACACATTATAGCCGTGGGCCTAAGCTATCACCCTGAGCAGGTCCCGTACAGATGCCCACCTCGTAGCCCCAGATATACACATTGTAAACGACACGTGTGGTGGTAAATAGCCCCCTAACCCTAACCCTAACCCTAACCCAATAGCAGGTATTTTAACTGATGACCATAACTTAGACTGATATCATTCTGATTCATTACATGTTACTTGTTACTTGTTAGACGCTTTTATCCAAAGCGACTTACATACTCAATACTCTGGCCAACCCCCACAGGAGCAATTTGGGGTGAAGTGTCTTGCCCAGGGACACAACGACATGCTGACTGCAGTGGGACTCGAACTTGCTATCCTCTGATTCGAAGATCAGCGCACTAACCCCACTGTGCCACACGCCTCCCATTATTAAGTTAATATTTGTAATCTGTTCCTGTACTTTTTATACATGTATTTCATTGTGTTTCAAATATAAACTGTGTAAGATAAATGTTGGAATCAAAATCCCTTATAGAAGTAAAGGTTTTTATCATGATGGCACATTACACCGTCTTATTGAATAACCGGATTACGACTGTTGAGGAATCAATGCTTTCGAGAATCACAGCTCGTCGAAAATAATGCGTATGACGCTTAAACTCAGCATTTAATATTTACGAGTTGATTTACATTTTATATTAGCAAGTTATTTAAATGTATACATTAAAAATATAGGGACAATCACTTCAATCTGTACAGTTACTAAAGCTGTCAGATAAA
>JAPTMU010000284.1:270317-274250 GCA_028583405.1 Pogonophryne albipinna
GACATAGAAGTATATATCAGACTTTTTTCTCAGTCAACTCTAAGTGACCCTGTGTCGCAGTGAGATAAGCATTGGTCTTTGCCGTGGGAGACCCGGGTACGATATGTAGTATGTCCCCGGAAGCCACTCCAAAGTGGATATATTTGCGATGCTGCATCCCTGTGTGTGAGGGGGGGTGTGTGTTTTCTGACGCACATAGAAAACTCTCTCTGTCCTGTCTGTCTCTCCCCTGTCTGTTCTCACCTGTATGTGTCTCACCCTGTCTGTCTCTCACATGTCTGTCCTCACCTGTCTGTTTCTGACCTGTCTGTCTCACCTGTCTGTGTTTCACCTGTCCGTCTCTCACCCTGTCTGTCTCTCACATGTCTGTCCTCACCTGTCTGTCTATCACCCTGTCTGTCTCTCACTTTGTTTCTCTCTTCGTTAAGCATTTAAAGTCAAGCACATGACTGGACGCTGTGCAAACGACCTGAAGTCCATCCACACCGACCAGACCTGGCAGAACCCATAGCAGACCTGCAGGTACACCTGAGAGTGTGTGTGTGTGTGTGTGTGTGTGTGTGTGTGTGTGTGTGTGTGTGTGTGTGTGTGTGTGTGTGTGTGTGTGTGTGTGTGTGTGTGTGTGTGTGTGTGTGTGTGTGTGTGTGTGGAGAGAGAGAGAGAGAGAGAGAGAGAGAGAGAGAGAGAGAGAGAGAGAGAGAGAGAGAGAGAGAGTGGGGGAGAGAGAGAGAGAGAGAGTGTGTGTGTGTGTGGGGGAGAGAGAGAGAGAGAGTGTGTGTGTGTGTGTGTGTGGGAGGGTGTGTGTGTCCACCTTAACCCAGGGGTTGTTCAGAATGTGCTATTGTACGCAATCATAGCAGAATCTGAACTAAGCCCGGAGATCAAAGTCAAAGAATATTCATCTTAAAATCAAGTATATCATTGATGCACTGCACAGTAACATGGCTGCCGACCTCTGACCTCCTCGGTTAACTCTTCATTGTTTTCAAAATAGTTTCATTAGTATCACTATTATCAGGGGATATAGGGTTCTAACCTTAACCCTAACCCTAACCCTTAACCCTAAGATTTGGCGCCCTCTCCTGGGCAACAGATAGTATTTATTCCACGTGTATTACATACATTTAAAGGTCCCTTTAACTGAAAAATTCACCAATTTGCTTCAAACTCGCTTTGCACCTTGGAGGGGGCGGAGGCAACGCACACACCAAGTGGGGTAAGCATGCCCACCTGTTGGAATGACTTATGGCCATTTCAAGTCTTCAAAGTCGAATTATGATTTTCTCTCCCCATTCCCCACATGCTAGGCAGTCGAGACTATGCTTGTTAGCTTCGGCTCGATTTGTAGATGTGATTTGATATGTAGTATGTCCCCGGAAGCCACTCCAAAGTGGATATATTTGCGATGCTGCATCCCTGTGTGTGAGGGGGGTGTGTGTATTCTGACGCACATAGAAAACTCTCTCTGTCCTGTCTGTCTCTCCCCTGTCTGTTCTCACCTGTATGTGTCTCACCCTGTCTGTCTCTCACATGTCTGTCCTCACCTGTCTGTTTCTGACCTGTCTGTCTCACCTGTCTGTGTTTCACCTGTCCGTCTCTCACCCTGTCTGTCTCTCACATGTCTGTCCTCACCTGTCTGTCTATCACCCTGTCTGTCTCTCACTTTGTTTCTCTCTTCGTTAAGCATTTAAAGTCAAGCACATGACTGGACGCTGTGCAAACGACCTGAAGTCCATCCACACCGACCAGACCTGGCAGAACCCATAGCAGACCTGCAGGTACACGTGTGTGTGTGTGTGTGTGTGTGTGTGTGTGTGTGTGTGTGTGTGTGTGTGTGTGTGTGTGTGTGTGTGTGTGTGTGTGTGTGTGTGTGTGTGTGTGTGTGTGTGTGTGTGTGTGTGTGTGTGTGTGTGTGTGAGAGAGAGAGAGAGAGAGAGAGAGAGTGTGTGTGTGTGTGGGGGAGAGAGAGAGAGAGAGTGTGTGTGTGTGTGTGTGTGTGGGAGGGTGTGTGTGTCCACCTTAACCCAGGGGTTGTTCAGAATGTGCTATTGTACGCAATCATAGCAGAATCTGAACTAAGCCCGGAGATCAAAGTCAAAGAATATTCATCTTAAAATCAAGTATATCATTGATGCACTGCACAGTAACATGGCTGCCGACCTCTGACCTCCTCGGTTAACTCTTCATTGTTTTCAAAATAGTTTCATTAGTATCACTATTATCAGGGGATATAGGGTTCTAACCTTAACCCTAACCCTAACCCTTAACCCTAAGATTTGGCGCCCTCTCCTGGGCAACAGATAGTATTTATTCCACGTGTATTACATACATTTAAAGGTCCCTTTAACTGAAAAATTCACCAATTTGCCTTAAACTCGGTGGGCACCTGCAAGGGGGCGGGTGCAACGCACACACAAAGTGGGCTACAGTTGCCCACCCGCTGGAACGACTTATGGCCGTTTTAAGTTTTAAAGCTCCAATTGCTGTAACAAGGAAGACCGCCACCGGGCCCAAATCTCTCACACATTATAGCCGTGGGCCTAAGCTATCACCCAGAGCAGGTCCCGTACAGATGCCCACCTCGTAGCCCCAGATATACACATTGTAAACGACACGTGTGGTGGTAAATAGCCCCTTAACCTAACCCTAACCCTAACCCTAACCCTAACCCTAACCCTAACCCTAACCCTAACCCTAACCCTAACCCTAACCCATTTTAAACTGAAAAATGCTCCAATTTGCCTCAAACTCGGTGGGCACCTGCAAGGGGGCGGGTGCAACGCACACACAAAGTGGGCTACAGTTGCCCACCCGCTGGAACGACTTATGGCCGTTTTAAGTTTTAAAACTCCAATTGCTGTAACAAGGAAGACCGCCACCGGGCCCAAATCTCTCACACATTATAGCCGTGGGCCTAAGCTATCACCCAGAGCAGGTCCCGTACAGATGCCCACCTCGTAGCCCCAGATATACACATTGTAAACGACACGTGTGGTGGTAAATAGCCCCTTAACCCTAACCCTAACCCTAACCCTAACCCTAACCCTAACCCTAACCCTAACCCCTAACCCTAACCCCTAACCCTAACCCTAACCCCTAACCCTAATTCTCACGTCAAGGACTCCGTAGTTGCTGTGTGGAGTTCTGTATTCCTCCAGATACACACACTACCTCCATTTAATTCTAATCCTAACCATCTCTTCTCCTTGCTGAATCCTAAAATGGACGCTGACGTGCTTATCCTCATCTCTGTTATAAAGCCATATCTCAGGCAAACGTAGAGGAACACGTATATTGTTAATAAAATAAGCATATTGGGGTCAAAAGGTCAAACTACTGGATTAAGAAATACATTAATACTCACCTTCTCACGGGAACATACGGGACAGGAGGGAATATACGTAGGCTTTACGAGGCCACGCCCCCACCCCTATAAATAAGAGTGCAGATGCCATCTCTGGCTCACTCTGTCAGGATCATTTGTCCTCTTACAGTCTGAAGTCTGTTCACACAGCTGCATAATTTTTACGAGACACACTGCTGGAACTGATCCCCCAAGCAGGGCCATTCCTGGATGAGATTGTATCGATGTAATGGGCCGAAACGATCGATGATACCTGGGTTATCTACTGAAGATGTGTTAATTTTTTTAATATGGACGACATTAAAAGCACTACCATGATGTGTCATCTAATATAATTTTTTGAGTCAACACAGTTCAACGAGAGGAGCTTGAGTGAGATGTGATTATACCTGGACTGATTCTACGAGTGAGAGTGCAACGATCATTCTGCTTACCGCAGTGAGATCAAAATGTTTAATTCCTAACTAGCCAGTTCTTCATGATGACATGTCTAGTGTGTATGAATTCTCACGTCAAGGACTCCGTAGTTGCTGTGTGGAGTTCTGTATTCCTCCAGATACACACACTCC